>JARJEC010016284.1:0-10118 GCA_030264575.1 Tachinus sp. AB-2021 | reverse complement strand
TTGCATGAAATTTTATTATCTTTAATTTGGTATATAATTTGATATTTCTGGTAAGATATTTCTATTTAAATGCGGCCTTGCACGCAAAATTTTTGACTATTATCAATTTTCCCGGCTTATTAATAAAAAAAATTAAAAATTTGTCTCAACAAAAATTGCAGGAAATCAAATTAACCTTTAATTTGATGTATAATTTGATATTGCTGTAAATTATTTCCATTTTGATCCGGTCCTGTATATAAAATTTCAGACAAATTACAAATTTTCCTTATTGAAAATTTAAAAAAAAAAATTTACAAAAATTGCAGGAAATTAAATTGTCTTTAATTTGATACATAATTTTATATTATTTTAATATTATGTTTGCGTTAATCCGACCCTCTGTGCAAACACCCGACTTATTATTGAAAATTCTCTTTAGTTTGGTATATAATTTGATATTGTTTGTAAATTATTTCTACTTAAATGCGGCCCTGCAGACTAAATTTCTGACAGATATCAAATTTCCCGGCTTATTAATAAGAAAATTTATTTATTTTTAACAAAAATTGCAGGAAATCAAATTACTTTTACTTTTATGTATAATTTGGTTGTGAAATTATTAATAAATTATTTTTATTTTGATCCGGCGCTGTATGCAAAATTTCTGTCAAATTCAAAATTTTCCGACTTATTAATGAAAATTTTACTATTTTTTCTTAACAAAAATGGCAGCAAATTAAATTACCTTTAATTTGATACATAATTTCATATTGTTGGTAAATTATTTTTACATTGATCCGGCCCTGTATGTAAAATAACAGACAATTTCTATATTTTCCGGACTTATTACTAAACATTTATGAATTTTTAATAATACAGGAATATAATACCGGATGTTGTTACATTTTTATTATACTTTTATTTATTTAGAATTAATATAAGATCCGGCCGAATCCGATCGAATAGTTATTGAGATTTGGCCGAAACCGAATCTTTCAAATATTGGCCGGATACTGGGTCTGGATCCGGTTCTGACAGCATCACTAAACATAATATATTTTTAAAATAGTCAGAGTAGCTGTAGGAAAAATATAAAATGCTAGAAATTCGTCTAAAACACTAAACAAACCCTGGAGGCAACCAGTATCAAAACGCCAAGTTGTCAATTAAATTAAAAAAAAAAGGTTTAAAATTAAAAACGGCAACAATCAAATGCAGATAATTGTTTTACCCTTCATAAGAGCACCTCAGTGCATCTTAGTAGTTTTCATTTAATTAAGTTGGAATTTATTTAAAGAACAATTGATATTCATCGCCTGGTGGAATTTTTTTGCAGGTTGGGAAATAACATTCAATAATTAGCTTGCACTATAGCTGGTCGGATTACTATAGTCAAATTATTGGGCCAGTATATGCGCTGCTCTTGCGAAAGTTATTTCTGAAAATAGTCACCTTTAATATAAACATACAAAACAAAAATTAAGTTTAATCAAATTTTTTTGGAACAGAAATTAAAATATAAAATGTTTCAATATCTTCTTCTTGAAATTTCAAAAAATGAATCAAATTTAAAAAATTAAACATTGATGTAAAAAAAAGAGAAAATATCTTTTTCGTTCGTGAAATCAAAAAAGCGCAACAGTTAAATTATTTTGTTATTAACATTTGGTAGTTTTTTTTTTAAATTATGGACATCTCAGATTTACAAAACAAAGTATTTACTCATGGCTCGAATTGGCATTTGTTATTTACTTTAAAATTTATGAATGTATTTGTCTGCGGATCCATTAATGTTTTAAAAGCTTTATTTTTAACATAATTAAAAAATATGTTTTTTTGCGCTTCAATTTTCCGCTTAAAAAAATAATTCGATAAATCATGCAGGAAGCTTAATTTGCAATCGGCGTAACCGTAAAATTAGTATGAGTTGTTCATTTGATAGAAATTAAGTGGTGATTCATACCATTAATGTCAAGTAACTAGCGAGAGATTATACGACCTACATGCTGCAATTTTTTTACAACTTGTAATGGAAATAATGTTAATTGTTTAGTTTGCGTTTGCACGTATTAAATACGGGATGCATAAATCAATTATTTGTCAGCGATTAATTAAATAAATATTAAGTTGTTACATTTTCAAGATAAAATGTTTCAGTTGGTCATTTAGCGAAACCCAAACACCTACGCCCGCAAAGAAGTTCCTATTTTATGAATGTAATTTGTCAAAAAATGTTCCAACAAAATATCTGGCAACACACAGTCTCGAGATCAAAAAGAATTTATCTATTCTTCAATCAAGATAAAATAAAACCAACTAATAAATTACGCCACGTAAAAAACAATTTTATTTAAAATTATAATTCCGCTCACCTGCAAATAAATCTTCGCTTATACAATTTATATTCGCCCCGAATATCACATTCAAATCTAATTTAAATATCGCAGGTGTGTGATACGATCTTTTAAAAAATCTTTTTACGATCACGGGGACAGTAATTAATCCATTAAATATGTTGATACAGTTTTAAACGAGCTAAATCCATTTTAAAATTTATTACATCCTTCCTGTTAAAACGCGGATATCTATAAATAAATTATTCGATCTCCATTAGTCACGGATTATGTACATCATATTAATATTATGGAGATATTTGAAAAAAAAATCGCTACGAATTAACGGGACCGAGAAAAAAGCTTAATTGGATGCGACACGAAATGTCGAAGATCGATTGTTGAATTTAATTAATGTGTGCGTTTTTTTTTTATATAATAGAATTAGCGAGAATTTTTTACAATTATGATTTCAATTAGTTGTTTATAATTTTTGTAATTATTGCTTCTTGGTATTGAAGCAATCAATTTATTATCTGGAAATGTTTTAATAACTTTACGTAATCCTTTTTTAAATTTACCGAATGGTGGCTCTTCTACAATTAAATTGTTAGTACTGTCATTGTAGGTCGTAGCAGTTCAAACAAAATGATTTTTATCGCTGGTGAAGAGCACCGAAACGTTTGATACTTTCTCTGTTCATTATTTATCAAATAAATGCACTTGTGAACAATAATTCTGCTCCGAAAAGCCGCTCCTAATAGGGAGCAATAATTTAACATATTTGAGCTTATGAATTGTTGAATGGTCTAGACCATAGATAACCCATACTATATAGATAGGCAACTTCCATGTATTTTTTACAAACCATGTAATTTAGTTTTGAATAATCCTAACCTTGTCGACGGCAGTAGTATCGCAAATGAGAGAGGGGATGCGCTGGAATAAGAGAACTTGTAAAAATTTAAATAGATAAAATAAAATAAACATATACTCTGTTGTAATTAATTTAAAAAACATTATAACGTATAAAACTACTTTAAAACTCACATAAATTAATATATGAAAAAGCTAAATAATTATAATAATCCTGGTCTGAAACTCAAAATCACATAAATCTAGTTTTGACTGAATTGAGTGCACATTTTAAGCTTTCTGCGGGCAAATTTCTGTAACTCAAAAAAAATACTATTACGAAAATGATAAAAACTTTTTACATAAATCATAAGAAACAGATATCGTTTTTGTTTCTCTTATAAAATCTCCTTTTTGGACTAATTTCAGAATTACGCTGACGCTATATAGGATTAAAAGAAACGTGCAAACAAGATGAAAATAACTACCCACGATAGTAGCTGAAACATACAAAAAATATTAGTCAATATCTTTACAATACACATAAAATAAAAAATAATAATCCTGGAAAAACATAACATATAATAAAATTTAAAAACAAACAATTTCGACAATCTGTAAATGAAGGCGGACATACAATTTTCTTCAATTTGTAAAGGGAGTCTTAAAACGCTCTTCATAATAAACTCATTTCCAGTAAACACACATACGAGCCCTAGATTCAACTTTTTTCTTAAGATTGCTGCTGATCTTCAAAATCTGGAAACCTGTTTTCATCAGAGAAGTGCCATAGATGTAACGATTGTTGATCTGCTTACGAGTTAAATTATGATAATCAACATTAATTGCATTTTAAAACCTACTAAAAAAAATATATTAATAAATAAATATTTTACTAATAATATAAATTTAATATCAAAACTACAATGTTTAAAGCAATAAAATAAAACGCAAAGGTATGCAATAGAATGCATATGTGAAGCCAATTGATCATTTTAAGATTCTATGCTTAATCAAAACCATAGAATAAAATTATATATCATTATCCTTAGAAAATTTAAGTAATTTAAAATTACGTCTATTTTCATGTGACATCACAGTTAGGTACACTGCACTTTACTATTTTATTAACAAACATACAAAAAATAGCTATGCTAATAAGAATGATAGCATGACAAAGATTATGATCAATATGGTGTATGGCGTCAAAGTTGTTATGAAGCAGTTAGCGACACAAAAATAGATACGGGTTGTTCGAAAGAAAAATTTCCTATGGTACCAATTCTGCCATCAGAGTGCACTCCCCATGGTCTTGACCATAGCCCAGGGCTCGTTTGTAGAAGACAAACCGGTCTTAATATAATAACAATACATGTTAAAAATTTAGTAATCAATGTAACCGTTTTTTTTAATGATCAAATCAAATTATTTTATTTTACTTAAAAGGAAATGTAAACAATATTATTTTATGTGCAAACATTTATGTTGCCGATTTGTGGCCAGGGTTTATTTGAGAATTGATGTCAGCATCACCTATGACATCAGCGTCACCGGTCCGAATTGACATACAAATGAGTGCGTGAAACGCTGTGAGTGAGTGAGCGAGTGAGGGAGCGAGCGATTTAGTTAGTTTATTAGTTAGTTAATTTACACATCCTTCGTGAGTACAGCGGCACTCACTTTGCTGATGTTTTTAGAATTATTTTTTTATTTTTTTCCTAAACAATCAAAGAAACAAGTAATTTTTTTTGTTTCAGGATGTAGAGAAAAAAATCGCTTTTTGCAAACAACTTTCAAATTTAGTACACCGCAAGTGATTAATTCGTATTACTTGCTTGGAAATTAAAGCTAAAAGTGTAATATTTTGTAAAAGTTTGTACTGCACTTTATTAATGCAGTGCCAATCTGTTATCATTGAATTACAATATCAATAAACGCGTACAATTACACTGATTAATGATTATCGATTTGAATAGCATAATTACAGCCAACTACAAGCTGATTAATCAACTGTCGACGTTATTAAACTCCTGCTCGAATCAAGCCGAAGGAAGGAATGTGTCTAGACCTACATAACATATATTATGTACAATCCTACACGTTACTCTCACACATTTAGCACTTATGGTAGCATTAAATATGACATTGTTAATTTATATTAACCTAGACATATAATAAATATTTGCGTAACGGTTTTGCGGAACATAAATAAATGTTTCACCAACGAAAACGTACTAAATTACTTTAATACTGAATGGATTTTATTGCGCTTATTAAATTAAGCACTAATCGGCTTTACAAGGTTGCCTACTATTTAATTTTACAATTACGCTTGTGAGAATCACCCAATAAACATTTTTAATTACATTCAAGTTTGGATTGTTTTATATGTTCCGAATATTATTTGAATACGTTTGTTTTGATGTTAGAAAAGTGAATTGGGAGTTTTTCTCTGCATCCAACTTTTTTTAGAATGAATTATTTATTTTTAGCGAACGTTGGCTAACTTCCAAAATTGTAAATAAAAGCACCTTTCTCAATTAGATCTTAAAAAAAATGTAACGTTTATGTTTCTGGCACAAAAATGTAAATATGGCATAATTTAGTGCTGCGCGTTGTTCAATGGATTTATTCAATTTGTGTTTACATTGTAATAACATCATATTTTTATTAAAATTTAAAAAATCTATTAATTTGTAAGGGATATTCAACTGCTAATATTAGTGAGTCGCGTTAATCCGAACCAACAGTTCGGTTAACACAGCACGTATTTTTATGTCTGAACATGGTTTTGGTTGGATTTTCATTTTCTTTTTTGTTTAATATGGAGAAAACATTATAAATATTTTAATTAAGTTTTATATGAAACTGTTTTGCATAACCTTGCCAGGAAAAGTGCTACAATCTAAAAAACGGCGTTTTTTAAGGGGGTGCTATTTTCTATAATAGTTATGAATAAAATATTCAACCAAGAAATTTTGTTGGATTTTTGCGGTTAAGGGCTGAAGGAGAACTTTGAAGTAAACAGTCAAAAACTTTGCCTGCTAATACATATTGTGATTTCAAATTTCCTATTGACTGGCCTAACAATATGCAGAAGTCAGTTCGGTTACACAGTACATAGTATGGCTGTTATTTTTGTAATGCAAATATCTTAATAAATTTATATAAATATATTATTTTAGAACTATATCACGTGCAGCATTTTCAAGTATAAATTTATTTGCCGAATGGCTTAAGGCTTAAGTTAATGACAATTTAAATTTCGGCATAAAGCGTTTGGATTAAAGAATAAAATTGGAATTCCGTAGAAAAGCATCTAAATATAGATGTTTGCACAAACAGCATTGCTTTTCTTTTGATAAACTGATTTCATATTCCCTTTCGCGTCTCTGAAAATACCTATTTCTGAGAATAATTCGCGTTACATGAGAGTGCGTGGGTGCCCCCATCTATACCGGTTTAATTGGTTCGCGAACAATTTCATTTTATTATTAAACTTATTAAATATTAGCATATCAGAAACTTCGCGGGGTTGTTTCCACGAAGCGTCAGCTACGTACTTAGCGTAGGTAGGTGCATGTCTCCCACCAATTTTCCAATACACAATCCAATCTCTCGTCCGTTCGCAGAAACGAGTAAAACCACGTATGCAAATTTAGTTGCGTTATATATGGAATGTATTTCCCGGCGGTTATGAAAACGCAACCGTACTGCAATTTGATTTCAATGGAAATGATGGAAAATTAAATTGCCGGTGGTGGTAAAATTGCGTTTTGTTGTATGTAGTTTTTAAAAGTTTTGATTGCATTGGTTATTTTGTAATTTTTCAATTAAGAAATATAATATAATAGTAATATTTTCATTGACTTAAACTTGAACAAAAAAATATTTTTTTGCACAAATTTCCCGAACGTCGCGATATTTTTGCTCAATGTTTTACAATATTTTTTGTATTTTTGAAATATGGATTGCAGGATTTGTACATAACATGATTCACTCGGTTTTCTGTTAAATAATATATTTAGGAAACATGAATTGGTTTTGCAATTAAAAATCAGCGAAGTGAGTACTGCGAAAGTTCTGTAAAGACATTCACTCACTCAACAACTCACCAACCTACTTAGCAACTCACGCATTCGCCAACTCACTCATTCACTCGCTTTCTCCCTTTCTCACTCTCTCAAACACTCACTCACTTTCACCCTCGCTCACTCCGTCACTTCTTCACTCACTCACTCACGCACTGACTCACATGCTATAGCGTTGCGCGCACACTGACGTCATATAAATATGTACTGTTGTATGTGACGTCAGACCTTACACTGACGCTGACGTCACGGTCAATTCCCAATTAAACCCCGGGCGTAGCCGATAGCATACATGTTAACACATCAAAAATTAAAATATTTTTTAATGCATTTACTGATATAATTTTATTTATTCAATAATTAATATGTAATCAAAATAATTATTGGAATTGCAGACGATGCTTAGGAAATGAATTTACGAGTATATTGAGCAAAAACCTAAACTAACTAAATTTGAAATATCGAGCACTGATAAAGCCGTAAAATTCGCAAAATTATTGAATGTATTTTGGCATAAATTGAGTCGCAATATCTTAATATACGCAAACCATATAAACATTTCATTCGATTTCAAAAATAAACCGTATCCGCGATTCAATAATAAATACCATAATGAAAATTATTTCCAAAACATATGAAATGTTTTGAAAATTGAAACTAAAAATACTTTTAGTGTAAACTTCCACTTCCACGGGCGCCACATTATTTTTTCTTGTAAATTATCTTTATAATTTTAAATAGAAAACCCACGTAAGTAGTTAGTTACCGGTCAATAATAATTTATTTGTATAAAATCTTATAATGAATAAGAAATAATTCAGATTTTGTTGGATAGTTTGTGAACATATTATACACTTTCCGTCATTATTAAAAACAGCAAAGAAACTTTTTGACACAAATATCAATAAATGTCAATTTATAATAATAATAATATTTATTGTTAGAATAAGAATGTTTACAAATGTGTATTCATAAAACATTTTTATTGCAGTTATGTTTTTCTTAGGTTTACTTCCACGTACTTTTTAAGTTTATTTTAATATTGTTTGGAAAAACTTGTAAAAAAATGTTAAAAATTATAATTTTTCTAGGTTTTTTGTCAATGTTCTAGTCTACATAAATTTTGTTCATGTTTTTCACGAAGTTTTATTAACTTTTTTTAATTTCTATTGCTTCTCGTCGATTTTTACGTGCAATTTTATTAATTTTCATAAATCAAGTTAAAAAAATCAAATTTTATCATCGTCCACAATGTTGTCAAAACGTAGCAATTTCCTCAGGTTCACGCTCGAATTGTATCGGACATATTTTCGTTGACGGACAGCCAATAAAAATCAACGTTGTAGAAAATCGTTATTCGCTAAATATTGTAATATTTTAACAGCACAGGCGAATAAAATATAAAATAGATCTGAATTTAATTACACTTAAAATGTTTTAATTATTAATTGTCGGCAATTAAAGCTATTGCGAATAATTAGTTATATAAAAAATAGTAACCGCCTGAGAAAAATGATTATATAATATAATAATCTCACATAATTACATTTTTAATTGGTCATTTTCCCATTGACTAATACCATTCTTCTTTAATATTTCAGCACGCTGGTTCAGTGGAAGTGTTTCCGGCAGGAATTAAACAAAGTCCACCCAATTAGTACCGGACTGGAGGCGATGGCTCTGAAATCGACGATAGACCTAACGTGCAATGATTACATATCAAATTTTGAATTCGACGTCTTCACACGGTCAGTATGCATATATTTTACATATTTTTTTATTGGTATTGTGCAACGCTGGAATTGCGCAATGCATAATTTATTTGATCAGGTACAAGAATCAGTACCATCGTGTTGCTCAACATGTACATGTTTATAATTTCTATTGATAATTATCTACACATCCGACAGACCATATTTTGTAATAATTTATAATAATGAACAACAAGCGCAATTCTAAACGTGAAATTTCGCTTGCTCGGTTGGCTCGTTAATTTATTGAAAATTTATTTTATTTTAATGGCAGGTTTTCCTTGGAACTTCACGCGCGGTTTGTAATTTTAGTAAAAACTAGTTTTCTACTAATAGGCGGGTGTAACAATATCTCGTTCTGGCACTTATTTTATTTTAGAAATCTTTCAAAGTTTACGTACGAGTAGGAGTTTTTTTAAATTTAAATAGTCTTCAAAATTTTTTTTTCTTTTTTACTTCTTGACATTTTGCAAAAAAATTCGAATTATTGATTCAAATTTTTAGAAACATTTTTAAGGATTTTTTCCCTTTTTTTATTTCTTTACGTTTTACAGAAAATGTTCGATTTATATTTTTCAAATTTTGTTAACATTTTGTGCAATTTGTTGAATGTTTTGTAATTTTGCAATATTTTAGAAACATCCCTAAGCATTTTTTATTCAAGTTTTGCGAACATTTTGTACAATTTTGTAATTTTTTCTCTTTTCTTAATTTTCTTGAAATTTTGCAATAAATGTTTGATTAATATTTTTTTAATTTTGCGAACTTTTTGTGCATTTTGTCGGATGTTTTGTCATTTTGTTATCTTTTAGCATTTTTACCATTTTTTATTTCTTGACATTTTGCAGAAAAAAAATTATTTATATTTTTCGAATTTTGCGATCATTGTGCAATTTGTCTGATGTCTGATGTTTTGTAATTTTGCTTTGTCATTTTGCAATATTTAGAAGCATCTCTAAATATTTTTTTAATTTTTTTTAAATTTTAACTATTTTGTGACGTTTTTAACATTATATGTATGTATGTATGTATGTATGTATGTATGTATGTATGTATGTATGTATGTATGTATGTATGTATGTATGTATGTATGTATGTATGTATGT
>JARJEC010016268.1:0-11592 GCA_030264575.1 Tachinus sp. AB-2021 | reverse complement strand
TAGTTCTAGCAAGGACACTGCGCCCTCGGACACCCATCCAAGCACGGACCACGGCATAAGCTGCTTACCTATACGTATCGATGTTAATCGTATATATCCATTCTGACGTACTGCCGACAAACATTATATATAATAATTAATAATACATATTTATTTTATTTGTTTTGTAACTTTTTACCAATGCAGATATTATTGAGTCCAGTTTGCGTTTCATTTTAGGTTTATTTGGCACAAATTTAACTAACCAGTTAGGAATATGTTGTTTACAAAAAGTACTGAACGTATCAATGACATTTTCGTTGATTGTTATTGGTAACTAAATTTTATTTGTTCTTTTTTTCCGAAATATTTCACAAGTGCACTGTATATTTCAATTATAACACAAATGTTCTTATATTATTTAAAATTACTAAAATCAAATTTAACAAAACTGAAAAAAATTAAAAAAAAACTGATAAAATATACGAATTAAACAAAAAGATATGAAAACAAGTTTAATAAAAAACCAAATATAATTAGAGAGTAATATAAAGCATATAAAGAGTAATTAAGCAAAATAAACAAATCAAAAATGAAATAAATATTGATCAAATAAATAGAAGTAAACAATAAATTAACAAATGTGAAATGTATATTAACCAAAAATATTAAATTAGAAAAATAACAAGCAAAACAAAAAATAAAAAAATAATTAAAGGTAAAAAAATAAAACATTAAAAAGAAAATTTTAAAAAATAAATAGCAGCAAAATCCGTTTATCAGAATATCGTGAGTATTGTTTTGCATATCTACGATATGCTCTGAGTTCGATATTTTCTGTAGAATTTTCAACATATTCTTAATTTGTACAAACTTTTAATATTTATCTTTTTCGACATTTTTACTATTTTCAGTATTTTATGTCATTGTAATATTATCTCCTCAAATATTTCTCTACAATTTTTAAACTTTTGTCTTGACATTTCTAGATGGACTGAACGTTTCAAACATATATTTATATTATCTTATGGTTATAAATTTTTCTGAACAATTTATTACCACATCTCTATATTTTGTTTTTCATTTTTCTTATCATTTAACTTTTAATATTCATCTGTTTCGACATTTTTACTTCTTTCTTTGGCGTTACAGTCTTATGTGGGCTTTTGCCTGCTCGCTGATTTTCTTCCATTTCGTTCTGTCCCGTGCCATTTCTTTCCAGTTCTTTACTTTGAGAATTTGTAGGTTCTCTTTTACTGCGTCGATCCATCTTTTTCTAGGCCTTCCTCTTCCCCTGCTCTCTCCCGGTTTCCATTCTGATATTATCTTAGCATCTCTTGTATGTTCCATGCGTTCTACATGTCTTAGCCATCTGATTCTTTGTGCTTTTATGAATCTGACAATATCCGCGTTATTTATAGCCAAATTCAGTTCGTGGTTCATACGTGCTCAAAATTCTCCGCTTTCTTCCTGTATTGGGCCAAAAACTTTCCTAAGAATTTTTCTTTCAAAAATTCTTGGTTGTTTATACAGAAAACACTTAATCATATTTTAATTAAAATGGACGTCAATTTATTATAATGAATTTTTAAAAGAACTTTCAATTTACAAAATATATTTACTACATATTATACAGTTTTTTTATTGTAATTTAGTGGAAGCTCTGCAACTTGTTACATTACAACACACCACAAGTTTTTTTTTATTAAAAATAGCAAATCAACAATGTGATTATTTTAGAATCATGATATGTTTACAAACAAATACAGCTGAAAAACTCTAATTATTGATTATTTTTTTTTTAGATTTTTTTTTTCCAAGTTGAAGTAATATTTTAATTAAATAGTTTTTGTTTACATTTTTATAATATGTTGATATTTATAATATGTTGATACTTGTATTATTACAATAAATAAAAATGCAATAATTATATTGTTAATTAAATTATTAGATTACCTATTCCTTTACAATAAAATTGTGAACGATTTTTATAAAAGCTGATTATAAATTTCAAATCAAAAGATTTATTATATTATTTTCTTAGAACTGTGTTATATTTTTATATTAGAAGGATGCGGCAAAGTGAATTCCCTGTCACTATATTACATTGTTTCAACACTAATAATAGGATTAAGATTAAGGAAATATAATATTTATATATGAAATAACTAAACCATAACGATTATTATATTGGGACATCTGAATTCTGATGTTAGCTGGTACACTTCCTAATGAGAAAATATGCTATCATTTTTATTTATCATTATTTTCCAAGTATTTTAACTCATTTCAGTCATTTAATTCATAATAGAATTAATACTAATGATTACTGGAATTTCCAAAATATGAAATGAGAAAAGAAACTTCATGATTTGCAACATCTGATAGCTGATTCGTTTATTGCATTTTCTTGAGAAAATATTCATTTTATTTTTTATATTTTGCCTTTAGTGAATAAACATAGAGAATTCAGATGTCTCAAAATAATAATATTATAATTAATTATTTTAGCGTTTTTGTGAATAATATAATTTCGGTAGTTGATTAATAATTAAATTAACAATAAAATTGTAATTTTTTATTAATAATATAAAATAGAGCAAAATATTGCATAATATGTTATAAAAATAATGATAAATTAAAAGTTGGTAGGCAGAAAACTTGTTCATTGTTCACTTTAAGTGTATACTGCGGATGAAACCGAAAAAATGCAACCGAATACCATTTACACTCGTCACTTTTGGATGATCATCCGGGATGAACATCCACTTTGTACCCAACTCAATGTAGGATAAAAGGGTTGTTCATCCAACTGTTCACTATGAGTGTACATCCAATGTGAAACAGTGTAACCCACGCTTTAGCGACTTTTCAAGTATTTAACGTACATATATGTTTGGATACAAATTAGTACCCTACATGTGACTGCAAATTTGTGACAGACAATTTTATTTAACGTTGGTGCAATTATGAATGCACGTATGGTGGTGATCCTACATGCAATAGTGAATAAATACGCACACCGAATTCATAAAAACGTTAACGCAATCGAGTTTAGTCACTGGACAGGCTGGACCGTGTTTATTTACTCCTTCGATATCTCGCAAAAATATGTGCCGCAATTATAATCATTGCTGAAAATGACATAAAAAATAAACAAATCCTTAATTTTAGGTTCTATAAAAATATCTTCTTTGCTTTCATTGCCGTAGTACTAGTTATAAATATTATTATTTTCTTAAAACCTCTGTCACTAATTTTCACACAGCATTTGGCAATTTTTTGGTATGCTTTTTAGATCATTTCTATCATGCATTATCTGAAAAGCATATTAAATTTAAATTTACAACAAATACAAATATAGTTTATTTTAACAATGAATCAAAGAGATTGGAATGCATTGCAATTGATCAGCGTAACCTATCAGATAATTTAAGATCCAAAGTTGCTCTTAATACGCAATAATTATTGAAAATATTACAGACAATTTCATACAATTATGAACAATAATTACATAGTGCAATTGAACAATAAACCCAAAGCAATGTAAGACATAATTTATTCTAAAAAGAGATCTGACTGATACTAACTGCTTTTTCAGCAGAAGATTGTTATGTGCATTTGTACTAATATTGCCGACAAAATAATTTAATCATTGACCAAACCTGTCTTTGATCCCGATATTTTAATGTGAAACAATACTTGTCCTATTTTAAATTATTTCAATTTTTGCGAAGCTTCTCCGTGATCATCAATTTATAGTTTAAATGTGGATATAGTTAAAGAAGCTGCTGATAAAATATTGCTTCTTTAACAACTTATCTAATAAATTTATGCATTAGGACAAACACTTTTCCCAATGCTTTAAAAATTGCATCAGTCGTGTTAATTTACAAAAAGGGAAATGCATACTTCTCTACTGCCAATATTATCAACAAAATTTGAAACTATTCTTAAGGAGCAACTGACGAGTTATTTTTGAAATCTTAATATTTCATCAAATCCTCAGTTTGGCTTTGTTTTTTTACAGGCAATTAATCATTAACGCAATATTAGCATTTATCAACAAAACATTGCATATTTACTTTTTTGAACTGATTAAGGCCTTTGACTGTGTGTTGCATCAAATTTTATTTAGAACGCTATATTATTAAAATATTCATCCAAATAGTTGCAGTCTAATTTTATCTTTTCTTACTGGAAAATGTAGTGTGTAGTGTGTCTAGTTTCCTACCAACAGATTACAGAGTTCACAAGAGTCTATATTTGGACCTTTGTTATTTTTAATATTTATCAATGACCCTCCAACTTATGTCAATGTTGGTAGATTGATTTTATTTGCAAACAACACCAGAATAATTGCCGCCATATGATTTAGTAGTAATAGACATAACTTTAAACAAAAACAAATCAACTACTCTAGTTATGTCCCTTTGGAGTATAGATGTACCTATGCCAGAAACCACAAAGTTTCTTGGCCGGCATTTTTATATCCTATCTAAATTAGTCTAAATACTGCGATGTGCTGACCAATATATTGGCAAAAAAATGTATTTTCTGGGGAATTTTTCATTTGTTGTATCCAAACAAGTATTAGTAACTGTATACTTTTTACTTTTTAAACAAATCTATTATATGGTTTATTTATCTTATAAATCTACAAATTAGTTTATATAAAATTTTGTTATACATTTTATAGTTTTCTAGGAAATTGACAAAATTCTTCTTTTTGACATTTCTGGGTTTTTATAAGTTAGGTATTAAAATATCAATCTAAACCCAATATAATTTAATTTTTAGGCTTAAATTACTGTAAAATTACCTATCTTCATTTATTATTTTGTTCAAATCGCGTCCTTTTATGGCAATTTGAGCAGCATAACTAATGCTTACTTCTAATATATTCCCCAAATTTCAGAACCATATCTTAAAATCTGTTAAATGCGTGACATACAAACATACATACTCACACACACCATTACATACATACAGGCTTTTTTCTGAAAACCACCTTTTTAGAGTCAGGAACTTCCAAGACGTATATATCCGTTAAAATTTTAATTTTCAATTTTTTATATAAATCTAATATTTTTACTTATATAAGGGAAAAGTAAAAAAAATCAAAAACCAATAGACGTCGCTTTTGAAAGGGCCAAATGCTGAATACAACCTTCGTTATCAGTATCAGTCAAAACAAAAAAATTGAGTTTATTTTAATCCACTGACAGTGACAGTTTGAAAAGTATTCCCCATTGAAGTTGTTCAAAATACGCCAAAAGTCAGCAACTTTGCTGATTTCTTATAGTAAACCAAGTAAAGTATACAAAAAAATGAATAATTACTTAATTAGATCTAAATTGAAAAATTGAAACTTCCAGCTCTGAATGTTCTAAAAGATTTAAAATTTCAGCTCTTTCCGTATATACTGTATGTTTACTAATAATGATTGATGTTGATGCCTAATTTGATCTTTTGTTTCGTCCTTTTCTTTCCATTTTTTTTTCTTTTTCTAAAAAAAATTATCAAGCGATCCTGATCTATATCTACTTTAAAGTGCACTTTTCTTTTGTTTTAAATTGATAGAGACGGAAATTTCACTTTATTTTAAAATTTATTTTTATTTTTAAGTCTAGTAAATTAGAGGCCTCCTGTCAATGCACCCTTGACGCTGCGTAAAATTGAAAAATTAATTTAAAATTTTTATATAACTTTTCTTTATTCATTGCTTAGAATGTCGTTATGATAATAGATACCTGTAAAGTATATTTGGTCTTGTAGATAATTATTCTAGGTTCTTTATATTGTTTACCCAAAAGGAATATAACTACTCACTCCAACCTTAATGTACTTGCGATGGACCTAAACACGTGTCATGTCTTGCTTCAATGCAATGAAAAAATCACAAAGTTGAAGTTGATGCGTTGATAAGCTCTTTTGAAACCGAACTGCTTGCATTTGATTATTGCAGCTTTTGCAGCGTGAAATCGAATAATTGATATTATGCCTATCTAAGAGTGTTTACACTGCTTAAAAGTACTCTGCGAGAGTATTTACACAACACAATTTATTTTCAAGTACTCTCAAATACTTGACTTGCGGTAGTTTTATTTTTCCGTATATTATACCTTTAAAATTTCAATAAATCTTTTATTTTTAATTGCTATTTTATAACAGTTATCTTTAGATTTTTGCCTTTGTATCTTATTTTTGTGAATAAATAAACACAGTAAAGAATGGAATTTAAGATCACGATTAATTTACCGTGTGTGCTACAATATAACTTTTTTTGCTAGTCTACTGCATCCAAATGTATTTCCCATAAATTTGTGGCTTTACTTCAACTCTTTTATAGAGAGAATAAATAAAAAGTTACTAAGAATCGGTTTACTTTGGAAATACGGTTTTTTATTTTTAAACATACGATTTGGTTTGCGGTTAAAAAAATTAAGCACCTTTCACACGATCAAGTTTGCGCTGATTTGGTTAGTTTCATAAATAAAGCCCTTTTATTGTTCCAATCCGAGATTTTTTGCTCTTACCGGTATGGTTGACTCAAAAAGCTCACGCAAGTTTTGTCGACAAACTCTGTAGTTTGGATTCAGTTTTGACAAAAGGCAACTAGACAGTTGCCTCTGCATATTATTTATATAAATATAAATAAATATAAAATTTGCATAATGCCTCTTTGGGTCAACTGTACCGGCAACCGAGAGCTAAAAAATTTCGTTAAAACAAAATGTGTGACAATAGTCTTAATTCCGGTTTAGTTCTGATTCCGATTCGGTTTAAGTCTCTGACGTATACCAGATAAATTATTTTAAGATTAATTTTTAAATATTATCTAATTTTTATCTTGCTGGCTAACTTTGTTTTACTGACTCAATTTTGAATAAAAATATGATCTCTTTTCGTTGCCGATCACATGTAATTGAATTGAAACGTATCAATGAATAAGTGTTTTTTTGGAATGTGTATACTAGAGAATGTTGAAATGAGATATAACTGAGATTGATAGTATATATTGCATGACGTTTTTAAATATTTACCTGACAGTTTAATATATTTTTTATTATTATTTAGGAATAGTAAAGGGTGTTTTTATAATGGTTTGTTTTTTAAATGTATTTTTTTTTTTCAAAACAGTCAATTTGATAGCTGATAGATTTTGTACTTACTTTAATTTGCTATTTTACCATTAATACTCTTACACCAGAACAACACTTGTAAATTGATCAAATTTACTTTGACAATTATGGTTCAGTTTCCGATGCGCACAAATTGTTTTACGGTTCACATAATAGTTTGTTTAAGCAATTAATGGATGTAACTATGAATGGTTTTTGCGTTTTGTCCTACAGTGTTCACCATCGAAGCTGCTGCTGCTGTGGGACGTAGTGCCGAGGAAAACGCGAAAGAACAAAATTTTCTGTTTTGCGCAGTAATTAGATTGCTCATTCCCTTTATGGATGCATAGTAACATTTTTATTAAATAGCTGTAAGATGGAAAAAGTTTGGTATTAATAAGACATTGCACAACATTTTGTGAAAAAGAGTTATGAATTGGCACACAAGATTGTAAGATTTAATACATTTATATTTTGTGAGACTATCACTATTAACTCACTATATATGGCAATAAACCAGCGACGATTAGCGACTTGTATTATAAGCATAACATTATTAACGGTAAGTGCACTGAAAATTATCGATACGTTAAAAAATATGGTTGCTTAGAAATTTCATAAATTTATTGAGATTGTAGTTTGATGAAAAGAAGAATCGAGTGCACTTTGTAACCATATTTTAAACTTTTCTGGATAATTTTCATTATAAAATATACATATATTATAAAATGTATATTTTGTTCTCTTTATTGGGAAGCGGCCATTAAGAACTGCCCCTTTCATAAAATAATATTTTTATGCATTACGCATAACACACAACCTTTATTTTTTGTTTGAGAGAGAGAAAGAGAGAGACAGAAAGAGGTGGCAGTGAATATTTATTATCAGTAATATAGTTGTACAATTTATATTTAAAGACGAAGAAAATAATAGAATACAATTTACGCAGTAAATTATCATTCACACTTCAGCATCTAAAACTCATCAATGCTATAGAATTGTGATGTAAAAATGTAAAAACCGTTTTACAAATTTTCTAAAGTTACAATAATATTTAATATTTTTTATATTTGATAGCAACTACATTTTTTTGCGTTATAAATAATAGAGTTTTTGCAGAGGGTAGAATGAGAATTCGAAAGTTTGAAATTAATATCGTTAGATTAGTATTGTGCATTGAGAAATTAACATTTATAAAAAAATTCTTAACCAGGCAATCAGTTTCTGGAACAATCAATCAAGTCAAGGCAAGTTAGTATTCCATGTTTTTCAAAAAGTGGTTACACAATAAAGTAAACCTGTTTAGCAACATCGAAACCTAATTGCGACAGAGTTCTTTTGATGGCGTAACAGCCAGCAGACAGTTTAGACATAATGTAATCAATTTGATAAGTCCATTTCCTAGATTACAGAATACTACATCAAAGTCACCACAAATGTGCCCAGGTCGGGTAATTTTCTTTTGGCAAAATTATTTCTCATGAAAATTATTCGAGAATTAAGGGCATGAAATTTTTTTTTCCTATATTAGGTCCTAACACAGGTAATTAATATATAATTAAATATATAATGTATTACTTACGAAATGATGCTGACAATCCTATAATTTTACACATTTTCTGTACACAGGTCATATTCATGACATGACATTTATGTTACGAAATCAGCCTTCTATTTCTGTAAAACCACCTTGCACCTATCGATTTGTATCGCCTAATGTAAGCTTTATCACTAGAAATTAATTATATTGGTCAATATTTTTAAATATACAGATTCTGATTGATTGATAAAATAAGAGTACATTCATCACTGATAAAGCCGAACTGAAATTCAGAGATAACGGAATGCTTTTTAAAAAATGATAATGATCAGATTTTAACAATTTTTTCAATTATTTACTAAAACATGATATTAATGCAATTGGTCGATAGTTACTGCAATTATCCCTATCTCCATTTGTATGTGGAGGAATTATATAAACCATTTTTAATTCACTACATTTTTAGTTAGTTTTCAATAAGCGATATGGAGGAGCAATCAAAATCTTTAGAGCATTTATTTTTAAATAATTTACAAATTGATCTAATTTTATGAACATCAGTAGGGGCTTAGAAGAGAAAACTTTGCTTGCTGATTTATTTATTTATCTTTTAACTAGGCATACCAATATTGTTTTTTTAATTTGTTTTATATATCACGTATAGTCTTTTTGGAATTTAAAAGCTGACAAAGGAGGTAATGTTAGCAATCGAAACGTTCTCAGTAAAAGCAATGGGTTTTTATTTTCTTTAAAATTATTTTTTCACCAGTCCTAAATTACCACTTCCCAATAAAAAGAACAAAATTTACATTCCAAATTGTGAAGGACGATATTTATCAAATGATCTATATACAGGATTATTCAAAGTTAGCGGTACGGTCAAATATCTCTAAAAATATAATATAACATAAGATCCCAAAAACAAAAATCACGTCTTTGAAATTTTTTTAAAAGTTATTTAAAATACTACACTCAACCCTCCACCCATACCTCCGGGGTGGTTAGGGGGGGGGGACTAAAAAAATACGTAACTTTTGTATGTAACTTTTTTCTCGTTGCATGATGACTGATAGCGGTGTAATCGATAAATAAACAAAATTGTAAACGGTACGGTAAGCCTTGTTTACAGCGCTAACAAATAAGTAACAAGAAGTGTTAAATACAAAAGTGACGTGTATTTTTCCGCAGAATCCAAATTTGCAATAAAAAATATAAGGAAACTTACGGGGGGATTGGGGGTAAATTTTTAATAGAAACCCCCATTTTTTATTGCCCATTTGGATTTTACGAAAAAAAAAAACGTAACTAAATTGCACTACATTGCTATTGTCACTAGTTTTGCGTGTTTTATTTTATTTTATAATTTATATTAATTAAAAAATCACGCTTTACACATAAACAATAAATAAGCAAATAATTCTTTTACATTGATGCGATTATATTTTGATAATTTTTATCATTTTTGACAAATTTAACTTTATGTGACGCTCTAGTTTCAGCAAAGCTTTTAGTATAGACTTTCTATTTCTCGTCATAATTATATATTATTTAACATTAAGTTTTACTCAGAACTTTTAATGTGAAGTAGAAATTACTAAATGTTGTATCTAAAGTATCAATAATAGTAATACTGCTGAAATTTCTATTAGGATTTATGCGTCATAAAAAATCTCTGTATGTCAATAAATATATGATTTATATAAGCGGCAATAAAACAGATTTAACTAGTCACCACTAAAATATCTTATTATTTAACCAATTTAATAAATATGTATGTATGTCTAAAATTCTTCTTTTTATTAACTTAGTGATAATTCTGATTATGATATTTTTTAGAATCGTAGTTATGTTTATGTAATAAAGATTTTTTTACACATAATTTATGTACTTTTTTTAATGACACCTGCTACGTGTCACATTTTACGACTTCACAGAAATTTATAACTGCCATATGTTAAACGATTTTTTACCCAAATTTAATTAAGATTTTATGAATTATTATTAATTAATCGCTTAAAGGCTGTGTGGTAGTAATTGAAGCTGAATTACATATACACAATTGAAATTAAGCATCATGCATGACATGTAGAACGAACCGATAATTTTATTTGAATTTTCTGTCAACTTTATTTATTCTGCTGATGACTTCAAGTCAAGAAGCTTAGAGACCACACACCGACTTAATATTTTCACTTTCTAATCACCTTGCAGAGCGAATGAGAGAATAAGACTTGAACCCTAAGAGAAAAGGAGATGAAACACTGTAATCATCTGGCTCCTTATGATGTATTTCATAACAGATGAACTGTGAATCCTCATCAAGTAAATCATTTTCTCGTAAGCACTACTCTCCGGGTTACTTTAAATGACAGTGGTCTTAATATCTGTTTGATATATTAACTTCGTTATTTAGTTACGCATTCTCCTGCTTGCCATTTCAAAGTTTCTTAAAAAAATGGCTAGTGATGAATTGGGAAGTTTAATTACCTAACAGTTGGTTCGGTTATAATTAGTAATATAAGGGTGTACAGAAATCTTAAATTATTTGTTGTAAATTAAATATTGTATGTATGTATATATATATATGGTATAATTCATAATTCGATATTATCTTTCAAAGGAAAAATTGATCAATTAAATTGAATTAAAATACGATTCTTGATTTAAAAGAAATATCCAACTTTTTTCTAAACTTTTACATATTTGGTTATATAAATAAAATATATAAATAAAACACAAACATTTTTTATTTGAGTATATTTTTGTCGAAAAAACGTTTTGGAGAAATAAATTAAAAGTAAAAAATACCTATATCACAAGATATTTACCTTCTTCCCCCATTTAAATTAATACAAATAACAATCTTATTTTTTAACGAAATAAAATTAATAAATAAAACATTAATTACAATTATAAAATACATATTATTTCTTCGTACCCATTGCGTTT
>JARJEC010016224.1:0-12529 GCA_030264575.1 Tachinus sp. AB-2021 | reverse complement strand
AGGGGATGATCTGGGAACAATTGGGACATATAGTCTATTTTGTCTGTGGATGTTTCCTAGTTACTTAAATTGTTTATTTTTATTTTACTCATTTCACTTTAATTAATATGTGGTTCAAACTGTAATATTTTACTTATCAATCAATTGAATAATTTAGTGTTCACAAAACCAAAAAACTGCCCGTTACCGGAAAGAGGGGAGTAAACAATTAAAAAAGTCTAATTCAATTTTGTTCATGAGCATGAGCCGAACCATAAATCATTCACTTTGATTGAAATTGAAATTTTTTTAATACATTCGAGAAAAATCGCAGTTGTCAGTGTTTTTAAATTGAATAGAGCCAAATGCAAAAACGTGTCGATCGCTGACAAACCCACGGAATAATTGCCCGGTAACCTAATTCCTCTTAATATCAAATTACATAGTCGGGCCTGTAGAGGATGAGCACGTTCTGCAACCATTAACAATATTTCCACGTTCATCTATCAATTCGCATCACTGATGCTGTGCAGAATAACATTTTATTTTATTATTTCACAATGGCAGCAGTGTCTGACTGATTTTCACAAAACAATTTTCTTCCGACCAAAGCAATTTATTATAAACTCGGACTGTTTTGTATATTTAAATTTTTTAATAATCATAAATCTCTCTGCTGTTTGCGTGTCTCTGTGTATGGCACTGGTGCAACTAAAAATTGGGGACGTGTGCGTCGGGGGTGGCGGGTAATAATTCACGAACACGACGAAAGAAACACGTAAGTGCCGGATGAAATAACTCAAATGAGAGCCGGACGAAATCAGCGACACGTCCGTGGGATTATTTTGTTCCTTTCTTCCTGCTAATGTCAGCCGCACGATTGCAGTAACATACCGTTCTATGACTAAGCAAATATAGTAATGGACATATTGGTCAGATATTTCTTTTCTTTGTTAAAATACGAGATTCTCGCCGGCCGGAACGTCGTTACGGGTTATTTCTCTTCTTTCGGCGTTACAGTTAGTGGAAATTATATTTATTTTTAGAAATAAATTTCATATTTTTGTATTTCTTTTATAAAAAGAATAAGATACTAAAATTTTTATATTTAAAAGTAAATGACTAGCATAAATGGTAATATGTATTTGTAATTAATAACACATAACCGATAGTATACCCTGCATGCAATAATAAATTCAGACCTACATTAGTGAGAATAAATCTGATAATATGATAAGAGTCGGATCCTGGGGGACGTATCGTAAATCGTATCAATTTCGAAATAGCATAAACCCTAAAATAAAGGTATCGCATTGAAATGCTCTCTAGATATACATATTTATATGTTAAAACTGGGGAGATGTTGAAATCGAAATATGAAAAAGCATTCAGCTTAATTTGAATAATGTAATTAACAATGAAGAAATGATTGACTTGTTTTTATTAATTTGCTCTAATTGTGTAAGATTATGATTTTGCCATTCTCTGTATATCATATTATAATAATATATGAGGTGTAATGATATACAGCTGACGTTGCACAAGCTATGTCTATGGGACTGTCATCCTTTATAGATGAGTGGCTGCGGTCAGGACACGAGGTTCAGAACAATGGTGATAATGATGGTGTAATTAATTGCGGTTAAAGATAGCATTTTAAATAAAAATGTTAATCGTGAAATTTCTGTTTAGTCAGTTACAGTCAATCAATTGTAATTATAATTACAATATGTATAAATGAATGAGTTGCCACTTCAAATCTATGACTTTAGTTTTTTATATAAAATATCTAATGTCAGAACGCTTGTTGGTGTTTTATACGATATATTTGATTTTGTTTTAATTAATTATTGAGATTCGGGGTTTTACTCGAGTCGAGTGATGAATAGGCAGAAAAGTGATATGAAAAGGAACCCCGTGAAGCCAAACCAAGAATTTCTCGGCATTTTGGAATTAAAATATTCGTTTTTTTTAATACGATCGTCAAAGTTACTTGGCGTTTATTCGCCAATTAATCCCCAACCTGTATAAGAATACAACTCCAATAAGAAGACAATCTTTATTAAGTCAAAAACAACTAATATCAATTTTATCATACACCTTAGTTAAAACAACGAAAAGGAAATAGGAAAAAACTTTTCTGACGAAGACAGTGTACCAGACCCAGATTTTAGCTGTGACGTTGCAGCAACTACAAGTGATGAAGATATTTTGGAATCTGTGAAAAAAAAGGAAAACTGAAATAAACAGCACCGAAAAACAAAATAAAGTAATACAAATATAGTGATTTTTCAACAACGAAAAGAAAAGGACGATCTAGAAAGGAAATAGAAGTGGCCAGAGTGAACCACTAATGGAATGTAGAATTAAATGTAAAAATAGATTTCCAGAAGATGATGCACGACTAACAAACAATCTTTTAAGAATATAGGAGGCAGGCAATCACGATAAAAGCTTGATTTGTATTTATGAAAAGAATCAGATAAATTTCCAATAAAATCGACTAAATATGAACTCTATGTTGACGGCAAGAGAAAGCCAATTCATAAAAGTGTATTACTACTACATTTTAAGAAATTAATGTTAATCAAATAATACCGATGCAGAAATTATCTCTGTCTGGTATTATAGAAGATAATCGAAGAGCCAAAAAATAAGCGGCACAAGTAGTCTTAAATGATGTAGTTAATCACATTCCTGCATATGAAAGCCTCTACTATAGATAAACGACTTCAAAAAATATCTTCAATCTGATTTATAACACTGTATAAACTATTAACTGGCGTGCTGACTCTACAGTGGCTTTCTATGGCCAAAATAGAGTCTGATCTTTTCAAAACTATTACACTTTTTTGTCACCAGCTCCCCGACTATGAGGATATATGCTAAAAATTTCATGAAATAGGTTTCACATTTAAAAAACCACAAAAGGATTATAAGTCTGATACACTAAAATAAAAATTGCTTATGCAAATGAAGAAGAACAAAAACTCACCATTATGTAGCGGATGATAAAAGCAAAAGCAAAAGCTACCGATAAAAGTAGTGCAAGAGAAATTGCAAGACAAGCTATGTTTACTATTTATTTGTAACAGCGCCCACCCTGTATATGAATATCTCAACATCATTTTATAAAAACAGTTATGGAACTATAATTAATTCAAAACTTGGCTATAAATAAGCCACTTGTGGGATGGAAACCAGATATTAACGAATTTGCTAGCAATATTAAGAAATGGCTCACAATCACTTACTTTGACTTCATCAATTTTAAGGAAGTTTCAGATACTTGAGTAAAATAAAAATAATCATGTTTGGCAACTAATTTTATGTTAATTTTGATGTTTTCTTAATAATAATTCTATTTTTATTTTGTATATTTATTTATTATAACATTAAATTCTATAAAATTAACGAAGAAAATATAAAAACTAAGTTTATCCCTCAATTTTGTACGAAAAAAAACCTACTATCCATTGCTCACAAGTTTCTTAGTAGTAGATATACCCACATAGAATGTGATTTAGATCATAGATAGAAAATACTAAGAAGAAAACTACTGAAGATAAATCACCTTTATGATTGTGTTAATAAAGGGATATAAGAAAACTTTTATGGCGATTGCAAAATTTTTTCTAATTTCCTAATGGGGTAATTTACACACAAAAAAGTCACTGATAATGGTGAGAAGTTTATGTGGAACGATCTACAATCGGCACAATATAGCGCACAGAACACTGGTGTATTGTGCTGTAAATGAACCCTTGATAATGAAAGTATAAATGAAAGTTTTAAGTAATTAAAACAGTATGTTGTAAACACCGAAACAACACACATAAGGGCCACAAAAGTATGCAACGGGCCCCCCTGTTCCAAATCACCCTCTCGTGCGCAAATTTCATGCGCTTAATTTTAAAATTAAATTTTGGGGTGCAATGGCCACCTGGCCATAACGAAAAACGGCAAGCCTGACAGTGACAAACAATATCATATATGATAGTGACAATATGGAACAGAAAATTGTAAAATAGATTTCAATGTTTTACATCTACGAGGCGTCCAACAACGGACTCTCCCATTTTTTTAAATTTTCTTTTGTTTCAAACTTTGTTTAGACTTTTCTGTGGGAACTACTGTACACTTTCTTCTTTCTTCTTTTTTATTGTAGGAGGTTTGTATTGTGCATCTCCACGGGAAATTAGTGCAATGCGACTCTTGAATTGAAATCTAACTTTTAAATTGAATTGTTTATCCCAATGCCATAAAATCCAATCATTTACTATCACTACATTTATTAAGTGGTAAACATTTTCCACTTACCACCTGCGGATTCTGGCATGGTTAGTAGTATACATAATGCTACTAGAGAGTTAATAAGATCAAGACTTCTCATGTGCAGATTGTATAAAATTTATTTATAGAAAATGGTCTAGAAACTAATATCCGTTGATTCTCTTTATTTGTAAGAGGTATCAATGAGCAATAAACCTGTCGCGCTACCTTACCACTGTAATATTAGTGTCACGACCATCTTTTTTTAATAATTATCTCCGATTTTTAAATTTTATCAGCTCCTTTCAATCTATTTAATCGCATTCCGGTATACCAAATTTCTTGCTTCGTTAACGCGTCTATCAAAGGCATACCCGAAAATAGATTATCAGCAAATATTTTGTAGTTTTTATTATGATATTCACGACAATTATGACATAATCTAATCACGACATCTCCAGCTGCACCAATTTCAGAAATATCTTGCTTACTATCAGAAGTACGTTGAAATATTTTGAAACAATACACATCCAGATGTTCCTGCTCTGACCTATATTTTATATCCCCTTTTTTTGTTTTTTTAGTAAATGTTGTTTGATCGATGCGCATCCTTTTATCAATAGACATGTTCTGTACAGGACCAATAGACGAATAAAAAGTTTTATCAATTCGGGACGTGGAGAAATAGCTTATCTGTATTGTTTTCTTTGTTTCTTTCAAACTTCTTGAAGCTTTCACGAAATCGAAGTATCTCCGAATTTTTTCAAACCTTTTCATAGCATCTGCTATAAAATTCATTTTTAATCCACCCTCAGAAAACCAATATTGTCTAATGAGCAATTAGGTTTCTGAATGGTTTTCTTTTTTCTGGAATTATTTTTTTTTATTCCGTTTCTTCAACATCTACCTTTTCAATATCACTCTCTTCTTTGTCAATTTTTTCTTGATTACCATTATTTTTAAATATAGACATCTCTATGTCTTCAGAATCGCTATCTGATAGGTCCGATGTAATTCCACCTTATGAATCTTCGGAATATACCAATGCCTTAATTTCCGCGTCGGTCAAGGGATGTCTTCTTTTATAGTCCCTATATTTCGTTTTTTTTTCTTAAATTTTTACGGTAATATATAATGAATTTTCCATTTTATTCCTTATTTTTTTCTCCTTTCCATCAGAATTTTCTTTTACTTTATTCAGAGGTATTTGAGTCTTCGGCATATATAATTATTCAATTTCCGCGTCGGCCAAGGGACTTCGTCTTTCATAGTCGCTTAATTTTGTTTTTTTTAAATTAATATTTACTTTGATAGATAAAGGTCGTTTTGAATCAATAATTGAAGTGCTTGTAGTCGAAGCAATAGGTGGTAATTTTGCCGTAATTTTGATTAGCGATTCATCATATAGATCGCAAGTAATTTATCCATCTGCTGTTCATTGTAATACTACTTTCTTCTTAATCCATTTTTAGCTAACAAAATATTGAATTACACTTCTACTAAAATTACTACTTTAAATATTTAAATTTGAAATACAACGTACGTTTTCTTTTCTTCAGTTGTAATCTGCCATCATGTGATGGTCCCATCTACCCTGATACCTTTCATCCATCTCTGCTTGGTCCTGCTGGAAGTACTCTCCCTGTTCCTCACTACAATTTTTCAGATTATCAGGAAACCTGTTCAGTTGACTGGAGAAAGTGTAATTTTATGCTTTTTTAAGCTTTCCAACATCTTTTGCACAATTTCTCCATTATTTGGTGCTTTATGGTTACCTAAAAAATTTTGAAACACAAAACCCCTCATTCACTTTCAGAATCAGTCATAAATTTTATAAAATCTTTGATCAATATCGGAATTTGAGAGTTGGAGTGGCGGAAGTATGATTTTTCTGGCTCATTTGTTACATCGGCTTTACCAACAATTTAGGATTTTCTCAAGGGCCATACATCTTATTCCCAGTAAGGTTGCTTTGCTCTACTATACCTCAGATAAATGATGCAAGAGTATTTTGTCTATCTACTTTGCTGACCAAGTAAATAGTTAACCATTTTAAAATCAACACCGCCCATTGATGTTCTTTATAATTATTTTTTTGCAGAACCAATTTAATATTCTGATATTCTTCTTTAAGTTTTATTGAATGAGCAATTGGGATTGATGCATATCGATTTTATTTGTGCAATAAAACGCATTTTAAACTCTTTTTGCATCTGTCAATGGAGAGTCGCCAATCAGTAGATTTGTATTCTTTTAAACCTATGTCTAGAAGTAATTTCGCGATATTATTACATTAAACAAGTTCTCATTTTCACTAAACAATATAATATCTCATTTTCCCTTGTTCTGTATGTTGTAATTGTTACATTGGGTGACAATTTTTTTTTCTTTCGGTCTTGAATCTAACAGTTCCGATTTTGTTTTGATAAACTTAGATCTCATATTTATATAAGCTTATTTTGAGAAAACAACTGTAATGTCGATGTTCCATTTTCATATTCAATTCCACTTGTAGATTGTATTGAGTGCTGTGAATTTGGCATCATACTGTCTGAGGGCATACGAACTATTTTTGTGCAAAACAATTCTTAGGCTTAGGCTCCATCCAGATCATAGGGATACCGAAAGCTAACCCGTGACGTTCTTCTTTTCTTCACAAACGTCGATCAACACAAAATTTACAAACCTTAAGAGGAACCCATGACCTTTTTGACAAAGTCTGTTATATTTCGTGTTTGCTTTGTTGTTATATAAACACCACAAATATAACAAAATATCAGGGCTATTTTGCAATTTCTTCGATATGAACTCAATTTCTACAGAAAAAAAAAATTAGAATAAAAATTCAACAAATAAAATATAGTGTATGAGTCCTCGCATTAGCAACCAAACACTTTTTAATAAATCGCGTTCTGAAAAGCCGACTTATTTAAAATATAAAATACGCAATGATCAAAAAACCAGGGCCAATTCAGTACTTTCATGAACACTTTTGCTGTTTACTTATATAGAAATCCAAAGAAATATGCAGGGCAACAAATACAATTTTTTTGTGAGCTGTATTTATTCATTTACTTACTGAAGCCAAAAACATAATCCCAGACACACTTCATTATTGACACCAATTTGCTTCAATTGAATTAATATTTGCCAATTTTTATATTTTTGTGTATTTTATTGATTTCTTCGAAGTGATTTGAAAAGAAGGAATAATTTACATGTTTTTATTTTGTTTATATTTATTACTAATACAACAGAATAAATATCTATAGTATTATTAGAAGCAGTGTGAAGCAATGTATTAAATTGTTAATTTTGAGCAAAGTTAAGATTTAATAGAATAAAAACTAGTATTATATGATTTTAGTTGTTTTGATCTATGTCCTTCAATGGTTTATGGTTAATACAGTATAACGGACAGCCGGACGTAAAATAGTAGAAAATGATTCGTACGCAAAATCACACTCTAGTAGGGCCAATCTAGAATAATAGGGAACAAGGCTAATATAATAGTATATTTCGAATCAAGGTATGAAAGTGCTCTCTTACAGAACGCGGGCAAAGTTTATGAACCGAGTCGTAGGCGAGCTTTATAATTGCCCAAGGTCTTCAAAGACATTCCTACCAAGTTTTG
Organism: Tachinus sp. AB-2021; assembly: GCA_030264575.1. Classification (NCBI taxonomy): domain Eukaryota; kingdom Metazoa; phylum Arthropoda; class Insecta; order Coleoptera; family Staphylinidae; genus Tachinus; species Tachinus sp. AB-2021. Next base: position 4,644 of record JARJEC010016224.1, on the reverse strand, counting down.
AATACTATTTATCAACCGACAGAATTTTGTTGTGAAAAGGAAAAAAAAAAGATTTATATTTCTATAACTAACCAGTTGTTTATAAACATATTTTTTTCCACAACCGGTTAGAAATGTAGGCTGTGCACCTCGATTGAGTTGAGAAAGTTCACTTTTCTCAACTAAGGGAGAATGTAAATCAAGCGATTTTTATGACATTTGAGAAGCTGCGTTTGAAGTTTCTCAAGTGTCAAAATCAAAGCCGCCTAATTTGCCTGTCAGAAATATGAATCTATTTTCCTTTTTTACAACAAAATTCTGCCGGCTGGGGAAAAATAGTAATCAAACCTTGCTAAGAAAGTGCACTTGCAGACCTTGAGCAATTATAACTTTGCCCGAATTCTGCAAAAAAGCTCTTTCTTACCTGGGTTTGAAATATATTATTGTCCTCGGACTGTTAACCACTCCTCATGTACGCCTATTGACGAACTTTGTATACACTAGCGGTCGTTGCTACAATAATCTTTCTGATAGCGCTAAAGAAGGAAGAAGTAAGTATTATTCCCGAAAAATTTATATTGTGTGTATAAAGGGGTATCAACAATCCTTGAGGATTTTTAAATACAATAACATTGTACGAATTTTACAGTATTTATTTTTCCTCAATAATTATCGATACCCCTATATGTTACAATAATAAATAATTTTCAAATCCGTTTGTTCCGTTTAAATGAGTTAACCTTAAGTACTATTAGTTAATTTTTAAAGAAAATGGTTTATTTTATGTTTGTTTATTCTCAGCTATTTGTGATGCTTTCAAACACAACACTTATGACAATTTATCACACAAAAATGTCGTATTTTTTAAATGTTTTTGTGATGTTATTTTTTGATTTATGACACTTATAACACGACGTTCTGCTAAACCTGCGAAAAAGTAAATAAATATTGATACTATAACTTTTAATAAATCGACAGCTGTTTTATATTCTGTAGTATTTTAAGTAATTAATTTTTTTAAAGTATTGACTATCCTTTTACTTTGTAGTAGTAGTAGTAATTGTATTTGTTGGTTTTTACTCAACTTTGTCTTACTTACAATTACAATATGTTAATTTTGTTCGCAATATTGTGTACAATACATGCGGAAATTGCTAGCTTTCCCATTCTACATTGAAAACTTAGTTGATAGTGTTGACACATGCACGTGCTCCGCAATTCTCTATTCCGATCATCAATATTGTGTTTTATGGCCACTATAAACTTACATAAAATCATGAAAATAAGCTATATTTACGATTGTAAATAACACAATAATCCCATCTTATCAACAACATTAGTTAACAAAATATGTATGGAATGATATTTATATTAATTAAATAATATTAGAATAATGTTTATTTTTATTACTTAGTAAATAATTTATAATATTAAATATGAGTATTAAAACTTAATGCAATTATATTAAACATACATGTGATAAAAAGCTAAACAGGTAGATAGTCCTCTTCAAGGATAATAGCACATTTGTGTACCATTCATTCAATGTAAAATATTAATTCTCCGATAGTGTTGTATATCCGCCTTGGCAACCTCTACGTATATATATATACTCTTTCCCTATGTAATAAAGGACAAAATTGCAGATTATAAGGATTATTTGACATTTAATTGAATTTTATACAGCAAATTTCTTTGTCCCCCTCCGAAGAGGTGCAAAATACTAGTAATGATATTAACATGGCATTTTTAAATACACAATAATTTAAATAGAAAATGATTAATAAATAAACTAACATTAAAGGGACTTTTTGTACTATGTTTCATTTAATTCAACTATTATTCATTTAATTTTGATAGTTAATTGCTGCTTAATCAGCTTATTGCAAATAAAAAATATGAGCAATTATCAATATACGATGCTATCAACTGTAACTGTTTTTTTTTTGACAAAAAAGTAAAATCTGTACAACGATGATGTAGTGTTCCACTGGTGACCTTTTCGGCAGATGACTCTCACATGTTTCCAGAAAAAAATAGTGTTGTTAACCTTGACCGATGACAAAACTGCAACAATCTATAAACATTGAAATGCATCCGGTTCTTTTTCTGATTTTGCTAAAATTAATCATGCATATTTTATAATATGTAACTAAAAATAGCAGAACAGTGGTATTATAATTTTTTTAGGGCCAAATTTAAAAATTAAATTACAGATGATTGAATAAATATCTTTTAACATATAGAAAAAAAATGAAATCAATTTATATTTCTGTAAGTATCTTGTTATCATGTTTTAAAGTGCAAATTTTGGTGAAACTATAAATTAATTATGTTGGAATAGTTGAATAGAAAGTTTCATATGCTTATAATAAAAAGATTTCCATTCAAAACAGATAAATTCTATTGTAATGATACAATTAATTTATATAAATTGGGCATTATTTATAATATGTGATCTGTGAAGAACTTCGGGAAGATTGTATTAATCTATTCAGCAAGTTTGCAAGTTTTAAACTTTATAATTTTCTCCAATAAAATTGTAATAATAAGTCTTTCATTTCATACCACGAAAACAATGCAAACTTTAACAAAACGTTATTTCAATTTTAACGTTATAAACTATCTTAAACTCTCGGAGTATATTTACGTTGCTGAAAAAGACACAAATCAATTAGGCAGTTTTTCGTAGCCAACTGCAAATTCCTGCTGGCAGTATATGATAAATGGCGACGTCCGTTTCTAGGCGGCACTCCGAATCGTATTTCATTCCTATTTAGCGCACGTTAATTTTTTTCCGACGGGCCTCACGTGTAAAACGTTTTTTTAGAATCCCCCCAGATGATAAACGAGTCGAAACCCATCTATCCATCCATCCGTACTGACCCACTCAACTTTTTAATCCGGCCTTCCTTAAAACGTCCACTGAGAGAATTAAGGAAAAATACATAAAAATCCTTCCGGATATCCATTTATACAATTAAAAACTTTAAGTCGACTGTAAGATCTTTACCAGTTCTGCTCAATTATTTATCTAGACATTTCGGTCTCAATTATTGTCTAGAAAATCCTTTCGAGCTTTACTTTAATGGGGAGAATTTTAACGGTTATGTATTTTCTGATAATAATATACCGGTATTATTATCTTATTGGTGATTGTTCCATTTCGGCGCATTGATTTATGCCGTTATCATGGATGCACAATAAGCTTATATTTCCATTATTGCGGTTAACTAATAATATCTTGAAAAGGATCAGGGAATCATGATCCCATAATTCATTTGGATTTAGTGAGCAATTGAATAGATAGGACCTTAAACGCTTCCGTGCCGGCAAACAAATTACCCCATTAGGATATTAGATATTGTGTTGGTCAATTGCTAAACCACCTTTGATGGCTAATCGCCTATCTAATTCGTAGATCGATATGATCTAGCAGAGGTTGGTATATGCGTGATATGAAGAAAAAGTTAATTGTATCTTGTACAGGCAATTTAATTAATAATTGATCCAGAAAATTGATTTAGCCCGGGCGGATTATAAGCTCCGATATCTATACTGGCGCAAAAACAACGCTAATGAATTGTTTGGGTTTTCTTGCGTATATATTAAATCACCCTCGTTCGTTGTATCGGGATAATTAATTAGACTTACTTGTATTGTAATTGATAAAACGCAATTAGAGATATAATTTATTCATTCGTACTATTAACTTCATTAAAAGGATTTATAGATTTGTTTCTTGTGAGCACAAAGTAGTATGATATGGTAAACAAGTTGCTTAGTTAGTACACATAAAAAAGTCTTTCAGCGAAAACGTCATTAAATGTAATAAAGTTTTTATTGCTGCATTTAATTTTAATGGATTCCTTTATGGTTTCAATCAGGAACTCACGGGATATGCAATTTTTGTTTGGAAATGTTAAAGGACAAACAAATTTACGACGACAGTGTTATTAGAGTTAATGTCACAAACTATATATATATATATATAATATAATAATATAATATATTTTAAACTTGAAAATTTTACCGCAAAAGCTGGTGTTAAAATCGATCCGATGGTTTCTCCGGTGGATTATTATTATTATTATTCTTACTTCATGGTTTATACAGAACGTATCCAACCTTACTACCTTATAATATAATGAAATATACATTAAATTTTGTTCAATTCGTTTACAAACAGAAAACAGATTAGTTACTTTCAAATTCGCATAATATACTATTATTAGAACCACAACTTACGATTTGTGTTTTAATAAACTAACTTTTAATGTAATATAATATTTGCTATTCAGTAATTAAAATGCTTAAGATTATTTTAATTACATAAAATTCTAAATGTTTTCTATAAAATTTAATTAAAATTCTTACAAATTTTATGCAATTTGTTAAAAAATTTGGAAAAAATTACCAAAATGTCACTATTTATATTTCATAAAAATTTTACATAAATTTGGATAAATTAATTGAGTTTTATACAAATTGCAGCCACATACAAGTCTTAATAAAGTCAGCGTGAGTATTTATATATACGTCTTTTTGTAGAAAAATATAAACTTGCGAAACATCCACCTAGAATACACATATATATATATATATATATATATATATATATATATATATATATATATATATATATATATATTTTTAATCAATTAT
>JARJEC010016163.1:0-21413 GCA_030264575.1 Tachinus sp. AB-2021 | reverse complement strand
ATTCTGGTTTGGAAAATATTAAAGAACATCAAACTGCGTGGAGTCAAAAATCACTTCAAGGCAAATTCTATGGCAATCTAAATTTTGAATCAAACAACAGAATTCCATTGTAAATTTATCAAATCTGGATATCTGCACCCTGAAACAGAGGGGACAGTTTTTGCAATCGAGGACCAAGTCATTTCTACAAGATCTTACAAAAAACATATTTTAAGTAAAAATTTGAATTCGGAAATATGTAGAATGTGTGGAACTACGAATGAATCAATCCAACATCTAACATCGGGATGTCCAGTCTTAGCCCCAACAGAATATTTAATTACGCATAACAATGTAGGAAAAGTGATTCATCAAAATTTATGTAAACTTTTCGGTTTTATTGAAATATTTGTTCCAACATATAAATATGAACCAACATTTTTGATAGAATCAGAAAATGTTAAAATTAATTGAAATACGGCCATAATAACTGTAATGCACAACTGACCAGATTTAACAGTTCTAGATAAAACAAAAAAAATGTTTTTTTAATTGACATTGGAATCCCAAATGGTGAAAATGTATTTAGAACTTATAAGAAAAAAAATCAAAAATACTTAGGACTGTCATTTCAAATTAAAAAAGTGTTCTTAAAATCTTTTATTATTAGTACGAATGGTCTAGTTGAAATCGAATATTAAAAAAATTTGGAAAATATTGAATTAAAAAATTATATTGTACGAGAGGCCCAAAAGTATGAAGTTTTGGGAACCTGTCGATTGATCAGAAATTTGTTGTATCAAGAATAATGCCTTGGTTGCTATTAGCAACTAAAGGGGTACCAATCCAGGCAACCACAATCAAGATCACTTCTTCTACAATGTACCATTAACCAACTTTTCCTTTAAATCGCAACCTGGCAGTAGATCAAATGCAAACGGATAATATGGATACTACAAAAAATGTAAACCAAATGCCGCTTCCAAAAGTGCGTCAGGTCATATCTGGAGCCAGTGCTGGATCCATCGGTGATAAGTGTGCAAGGAAGCAAACCCATATCAATAAAAAAAAGCGATGCTTCGCTGAAAAAAAATGAAGATCAGCCAGTTCTACCTAAAGAAAGTGTTTTGCCACAGGTAACCGCAAAAACAGGAAAAATTAGAGAGCGACGAAAGTGACAAGACAATATGTCTGAACATAATTATAATGTGCACATATTATATAATTACAAACAACGAAGGAAACACAACAGGATACATACAAAGACTATATCAATATATAATTATTAATCACGCAAAGCTTAGAGACCTAACAGCTAAACAAATAGCAACCAAAGAAGATCTATAATCAATTATAATTTAATAACACAACCTGAACTTGAAATACTTAAAAAAAGAGGTTGCCGAATATTTAAAGATAAGTATCAGAAGAAACAAACAATGAAACCGAGAGAAACAAACTTGAAACTCGAGAACAAAAAAAAATACAGAAGAACACAAGTATTAACATGCATAACAATGAAAATCAAAATGATGAATTACAACACAATGAAAATATACAAATCCATGAAGATGATGATGAGATTCCATTACACACACATAACGTTTTTTCAGAATTCGATACATTATACGAGAACACCGACCCAACTGGTAGAAAATATATTCCAAAAACTCAATGCACTATGCAAACTGATAAATTTATTGCATATGTTAACAAAATTATTAAAAAAACATTACTCTAAATACATCAATCACTACAAGAAATTAAATGCCTAGTTTATTGTGCTGTTAAAAGAATAACATCAATAGAAAAAAGAAAATTAAATAATACAAAGTATAATGACCAAAGCAAATATAAAACCCACCGTGGAAAAAACGCCTAGAAACAAAAATTGAAATCCGGAGAAAAAATATTGGACAGCTAACAAGGTATACCCAAGGACGCAACACTCCAAAACTATTACAGAAAATAAAACTTCTATTTGTACATTTGCAATCAAATGCCATACCAACTTCTGAAGAACACATATATGAAACACTAACCCTACTTAAGCATTAAAAACAGAAACTGGCTGCAATGAGCCATAGACTTAAAAGATATAATATTTCAATAGCAAGAAAAAATCAAAACAAACTATTTGAAAATAACAAAATGGCCTTTTGACAAAAACTTGAAGAAAAAACTAGTGTAAATCCCCAAACATCAAACATCAAACATAGTTGGATAATGAAAGAAGAAGAAATTAGTCCGAGCAATATCAAAGAAATGGAAGAAATAGATATTACAGATAATTATGTATCATAATTATAATTGTGAGTGTAGTATAAATAATAAATAAATTTAAGTAGACTTTTTGTGTAACAAACGAAACAAATCTGTTTAAAACTAAAATACTAAATGCAAATAATTGAACGTAATAATTTTGACACTTACCATAAATAAATATGAATAAAACTAAAAAATTACTTGCAACATTTATATATGTGCATTGTCGTGTTAAAATTATATTGATGCATCTTCGGCAATATCATACAAACATTTGCGGTCAAATGGTTTTATTTGTTATACATTTTTTTAAAGAAACAAACAAAAAGTGCCCTGTTCGTATAAAAGGTAATAAAAGGTTTTTATAAAAAGATTTTTTTTGTCCTATTGCCAGTTTCATTCCTAATTTACATTAGAACGACGTATTAAACTTATTTTAAAAATCATAAGTTCCTTGTAAAGTCAAATTCAAATCATTTACCCGAAATATACAACCTCCGATAGCCGATGATTTGCTTGCTTACTATCCACAAAAATGTTCTATTATACCGGTATTTTGATATTGTTGGACTATTCTTAATTAAAGCTTTTGTTTTGAGAACAAATCGTTCGGTTATATGTTATTTGGCGATATAGATTATTTGACGCCGGTTCACCCTTCTCATAGGTGGACCAATAATGTTACGAACTGGGGTCAAATATGTAGGCTAAATAGATCAAATGGATGAGAAATGGTAAAGTAATCAATTTAATCTTTTTAACAGTTTTTTAACCAAAATGGGTTGAATTATCTTAAATATTTAATTTGCTTTTTTGATTTATTGCCCGTAGTTCACATTTCGATTGGCAAGGGTATTAGTAGGCGTTAATTTACGTTATTAATATGGGTTGGACAAATCAAGACAGTGACTAATGAAATTACAATACATGTGAATAAAATGATTGAATTGCGACATTGATCCGCAATCACCTTATAATTTTTATTTGCACTTGTGACCTATTGTGAGTTAGTGAGCTTTGGGAGCAAGATGCACAAACAATCTTTGTTTGTGCTGCGGCAATGATGTTTAAATACTGACTTCTAAAGATGCGTTCTTCTACGGAAATAACAATTTCGTTGTCAAATAGTTCGTCGAAGATGTGATGTGTGCAATGTGAGTTGAAAATCATTCGGATGTACGTACGGAAGATTTCACTACTGCTGGTGACGAGGAATCGGAGATAGATTTCAATAAATCTTCAACGTGGGACCGATGAGAAGTTGTTTCTTCAGCCATTGCAGTTTCTTCACTATAGCGGCATTAGACATTGTAACGGCTTTTTTAAGGATGCGGTATTGACAAACTGATGCACAAATAGAATGAAAACGTTTTATGATCACGTAACATATACGTTTCCGGTTCGAAGAACCATGTAATTTTACGCGGTAGAAGCGGTTTGTTTCACAAAAATGAAAATTAACAGCTATTAAAAAAATATTTATTTACAATAACATTGAGACGGTATTCACGGTGACGGTAGATTCGGTAATGATTCGATGTAGGTAAGGTCAAAGATATTTAAAGGGAAGATTAGGCGACAGGTAGAGGTGATGCTAATTGGTGCATGTGGGGTTAATGGGATAAATAATCCAGATATTGAAAACTACATTAAAGGGGTATTTTTACAATAATAAACCTGAAAAGAACACTAAACTAATATAACCATAACAACTATCTGTCTATCAATATGCTTTGACTAACTAAAACTATTTAAATATAATAAATAATAAATATTTTTTTATTTTAAACAATACTTTTTGTTTATTATATATGCACAACAAGATTATATGATAATGTTTTCAAAATTATTTATATTTTCAATGCATCGTTATTATTCACAGATAATAAAAAAATCATCAAAATTCTATTATGTTATAAAAAAAATAATAGTAATATATGTTTTCTTTGTAGATTCGGTTTAAGAAATATTGATATAATATAATTAATTGAAGTGACTGATACTATGTGATAATCCATTCTTATGAAATAAAACATAGTAAATTGTTTTATTTCATAAATATTGATATTTTAATTTTCTACTAACTATAAATATCCAACTTTCGCATACACGAAGAGAAAATTAAGTCTTTTTGTCTTTATAGCTATAAAAAATAAACATGGATTATAATGTTAAGTCGTTTGTGATTTAAAAATATCCGTTATTTTAATAGCAAATGGGTACATACAAAACTCGTTTCCTTCGGCAAGAAATAAAAATGCATAGCAGAAAACACTCAATCAATTCCTGCACGGGTAAGCAATTCGCGCACATACACATACATTTATATCCCAAGCCGTATATTAGCATGGGAGACGAAGGGAAGCTCCACAGAGGAAATGTATCAATCAGCATGGACAGTGGAACCGAGAGGGTGGCCTGCGGTTGCTGTACTTGTTCATTGTGCCACAGGCCCCATTTATAGCACCTTATTTGATTTTCACTTTTCCCCCTCACCACTGATTGAAATATTCACTCGATTATCTAACACCATTGCACGACCGATTTGAATCAAAACCGTGTTTTAAAACATATGTGCCGACGCAGATCGGATAAGCAGGACTAAATAAGGGATGAATTTCGAGTAATTTCATTGCCTCCGCATAAAAGAGAAAATAAATCGTACGTAGATTTACGAGCAGAAACTGATTTACTCTGACTATATAAAGCTGGAAAAGAGAAGATTCTGAAAGGATAACGGAACCTAAAATAAAATATCCTCAGACGGGATATACATGCAGAATTGCATTATGTAGCAAAATAGCTGCCATATATACGGAACAAAAATTAATTAGTGGCTAGACAGCACAGTCGTATATAAATCAATCCATTGTCTCACCAAATGCATAAAACAAGTTCTATTTTGAACCTGCATAATAAGATAACCATTCCATCCTATACAACCCAACCGACCCTGAAAAAGCAATACAAAAATTGCATTTTTTTAATTCAATCGCGTTTCCTTAAAAGAATTAAAACCTGTAGTTGTGACTCATTAATATTAATCATATCTTTATTATCAGGGGTATTTAAGGCATAATTAAAATAAAAACCCCAGAGAATACGTCGGTAGAATGAAAATGAAAATTATTCAGAGCATATGCAAGGCGCATGCTAATTCTTTTAATTTTGTGATCAAATTATGATGCAACCGACGGAATGTTTCTCAAATTCTGGCCACCCTAGGTGATGATTTATATCTTAATCAGGGATGCTTTTAGCGGCAGTTCCTCCCCTTCAATACAAAATAATCAAGTAATGAGACCGAAATTGCAATTATCGTAAAAGTTTACCCCAAATTATTCGAAAACGCATTTAATATTGCGTTGCATCTGACGGGAGCTTTAAATGTTTCTGTAGAAATAAATTTAGATTATGGATAAATTAAAATTTCTCGAAGCCGCTTTTCCTTTGATTAAAAATGCCAGGGCAAATCTGTTTTCTATTTTGTTAAATAAATTGTATACAACGTTTATTAAAAAAATAAAGCATAGAAGACTTGCTTATTTCGCCTAAATAATTCAGATATAATGCGTTATAGATGCTAAACAATTTCTCAAATTCTATGTTTTTAATTAAAAATAGATGACTATCGAAACAATCGTACACTGTTTATTCAGTTTTTCGACGTGTATTGTGAAAGCAAATCCTAAATATTACTATATTGCCAGTTTAAACAGGCCATTGGTTATTTTGTTATTTATAGACGGACAAACGTAGTTTACCAATGAAAAAAATCATAAAAATGCAATTTATTGTGATATCCCAAAAACGACGCTATCCTGCAAATTTTAAATGAAACCATACATTTTTATTTTTAATTAATTTGACAAACTAAACACAAAAACACATCAATCGGCAATTTTTATCACAACAAAACATCATTTTTTTGTTTTTATCTGCTTAGGTTAAATTGATTAAATACTAATAAAGAATTCGAAATAAATAGCTCAATATTATCTTAATAGCGCTGTCTACTGGGTTACAATTACTTTATAGTGAATCCTCATGGAAAAACTGTAACAATTTCACAGAATAGTATATTCTTCAACAATATGGCACATTTTTTCGTAATGAAAGTTTGTCGAACGAGCCTGCCAGGGATTCACCAAGGTAGAATTCAAACATGTTTTCTACTGAGTACATTAATATCCTTAGTTAATTTTTAATCAGTGCTCTGTTCTGTAATACTGTTACGAAATGTTTCATTCCATAACATTTTTGGAGCAGGGGTGCAACCTTATACATTGCTTTGAATTTAGTATGTGAAAATTTCAAAACTTACTTCATTTAACAAATAATATGTTGAATGTTTATTACATCGAAATTACAAGAAATTATTTTCATGTGACTATCTCAACATTTCAGAAATTAAAAAAGCACTTACCACTAAGAAATTGAAAGATTGATTGCCAGTAAATTAACAGTAACTCAAAAATAGCATCGATTCAAAAATGTATCCAATCTATAAAACAAATTGTATGTATGTAATGTACCCAAATCTAGTCCATTTGTTCTCAACGATTTGTATTTTGGATCAATCAAGCTTCAAAAAGTTAAAGTTAAGCTATATATATTTATATATATATATATATATATATATATATATATATATATATACATATATAATAAACATGTTTCGAATGGCCATAAATACTATTGTTATTTTATTTATGTCGTATCAACATTTTAATTATTTAATTAAAATTTTTAAATCGGTAAAGCAACGCGTTACGTGAAAAAACGCGGTACGCAAAATGCAGTGTTGTAGTTTAATCTGACACCCGGAATACACTAAAGACGCAATAGACATATGGGTTTGCTGACGGAGCACGTTTTGATTTAAATCATTCATTTCTATCACGACTTAAATTAAATGATTTTTTATTATAATCATTGAGTTTAGTCAAGCTTAATTTATTTCATTAATATTTCTTGTAGTTTAATTGAATTTCAAATAAAAATGTTTTATGGCAATTCAATTTTATTTGTTAGTGTTTACTGCACTAACCCAAGAAGCGCAGATTGGCGTACAGATAGCACTAACACACAACAAGAACGGTTTAGTGGTATTTTTTAATTGAAGGTAAGAACCATAATCCAATTGGGGTGAAAAATATTCAAATATCAAATACTATTGAGATAACTAGTTACCTCAGTCTATATTTAAAGTGATAAAAATAGTCTATGCTTCTTGGGTTGATGTTAGTTTCGCGATTTTTCTTCGAGCTTCGCTTTTCGCATTTTGCGCTACTAAGTGTCAATAGCCACTTACACATTTCTTAACTTTAAAAATTACATGTTCCTATTTCCAAATAAGCGATTCATTTGCAGTATGCATCGGTCCGAAAGTTGTACAGCCTAAACATTATTAAATTAAAATTCTTATTTGTCTCATGGGCAATATACTTTTTAATAATTACAAAAGCATTTGCTAAAGCATTGTTAACTAATTTGGTATATTTTTCACAATATTTTGATAAAATCCTTTTCGATGAAACCTACCAGAGAAAATAGATTAAACAGCTTCAAGGATATTGAAAACTATGAGTAGTTTATCGGTTTGACCGATCCAATGAACCGACAAAGTAAAAACAAATTGTGTGAAATAATACAACCGATTGTTTTCACATTATAATAATAACCAGAAAACAATGCACTTTTCAATCAAAATCTGTAATTATTACAGCAGCTAGAGAATCACAATTTTCCTATAATAATAATATGCTGCATGCAGCTTATAATAGCTAAATATATCGGATGGATTGTTCAAGCTGGGTTTATTAAGAATTTGGAAAAAGATTAAAATCGTTTATCAATTAAAAATGTAGATGATTTAAAGAAATTGACTACAGAACATTTTTAATTATTATATTTTTTATAAATTGGTTTGGTAAGTTCGACGGTCCTTTTTATTGTAAACATTTAAATTTTTTCTTGAATTTTCATTTTTAAATATTGCTCAACAATTAAAAAAAAATGAAATTCTAAGCAATATTTTTCAATACTTTTTTAAAATATTGTTCAATATGCATACTTTAATAATTTTATTTAATATTTATCATTGTTCATCAATATTTATCAATTTTAGTCTTTACCAATATTTACAAATTTTTTTATTGTTTACCAATATTTATCAATATTCTTAAATATTTTTTAATATTTTTCAATGAGTTTTAATAATGTTTTTTTTACTATTCTTTAATATTTTTCAATATATTTCAATATTTTCAATATTATTCAATATTTTTCAATATATTTAAATATTTTTCAATATATTTAAATATTTTTCAATATTTTTTAATATATTTCAATGTTTTTTAATATTTCTCAATATTTTTCAATATTCTTCAACATTTTTTAATATCATTTATATTTTGACACAACTGTACTAGCTGTAATTCAATATCGCTAAATCATCTGCAAAAAGTATTAAATAGCTTAGAATGTGTTCTGGTAAGTCATTGAATAGCAAACAAAAAATAATGGCTCCCAGACTGAACCTTTACTTTATTTGGTTGACAAATTTATATTATTTATTTCAAGAAAAAAAAATTATCTTGAATAAGAAACATAATAGCCACAACTCCTCTAAATTTATATGCATTGAAATAACACAATTTAAAAGTGAACAGTTTCTAACAATTTTTGTTACATAAAGTCACGTTGATTGCCGTGTATAATATTGCGTGCTATTAAATATTCAAATATTCTATTGTATACTAGTTTTTCAAATACTTAAAATATTGGTAAGGTATTACACGTAATATTTTAAAACATTCCGGAAATGTAGATTTGCTAAATGACAAACTAAACAGATACTCTAGGTACTTCAAGTACGGTAAGTAATATCGATTTAACTACCTTCAGCGGAATACCATCTGGTTATGGTGTATTTTCTTTGTTTATTTATTACATTGTCTATCTCTATTTACAATACAGATTTTAAATAAAATTAGCTTAATTCAACTTTATTGCTAATTGTACGTTGTACTTGTAATGTAGGATTGAACGCATGATTTAATAAATTTAGAACATTCAAAAAATAAATCGCAAAACAGAGCTATTTTGTCTGAGTTAGCAACTTTGTTATTATTTACTAAAACCAATTTTAGAGGTTTTTATTTGGTGTTTCGGCCTAGATTGGTGTTGGTAATTTGCCATGTGGTTTTTATAAGATTTGATGAATTATTTAGTAAATTAGAATTTTATAGCTTTTTGGCATGTGCAACGTCAATTATATGTAAATATTGTTTTCTTTGTTTATTTTGAAATTGTATATTTATAACGTTTGTTTTGTGAACCAAAACATATTTTCCAATTCAATGCATTTGAATGAAATTTCCTAAGTAATTTATGTGTTATTTTTACTATTAAAGAAATATTTAATTTTATTGGGACAAACAAACAGTCTGATATGCTGTCTAAAAAATAAATTAATATTAGACTCTTGGTACAAAGCATTCCAATCTGCTTATTGCAAGAAAGCACTTAGCCAATTTAAACTAGACTCATAAATAGTCAATAATTTATCTTTGATAAATTTAATATTTATTACATTCAAAACAAAGATTAATTCTCTATAATTTGGTAGTAAGGTCTTAAATCTAAAATTAGTTTTTAAATAACGTTAAATTAAAGTCCTTCATGAGCCTGGCATTCTCTTTTCCTTATAATTTTAATATATATTCATTATCATATATTCTGTAAATAAATATTATTATTATTAATATTAAATTTTACATTAAACCATGATATATGTTATAACATAAATCCTATTTCAATATTTACTGAAAATAAAGGTATAATTTTTTTAATAACTCCTAAACATAAAAATGTGATTTAAGACCTTAACACAAAACAATAGAGAATGTTACTTACCAGACACATATATTATGGTGTCCTACATTGGCATTGATTACAAAATAAAAAAGATATTAAAATTATCTAAAAGTTTAAAACTGTTAAAATCGCGTTTTGTTTTTGAATCTTTCTTTATATTTTTTAATGAATATTTTTTAATATTCGTTAGAATATTTCTTTTGGAATAATATTTTACGAAAGATTTAAATTTTTTTAAAACATTTTCTAATATTTGTATTTATAATATTCCAATATTTTGCAATATTTTTATTAGCCCTGTTATTTTATGTGGCATGTTATGTTTACCAAAGAAACAACAACTTTTAAATGATTGGATGCAGAATCATATTATCTTTCTAACAATACCTATCTGTAAGTTGATTTGGCAAGCAGGAATTTTCAAAAACGTAAAACACCATGTAATGCCCTTTGTTCGAGGTTGAAACTTGGCACATGGTATATCTTAAGAAACATGTAAACATTTCCCGGTATATGTATGCATTTTCCGATTTTGTACTTTTAACATGATATATTCATTATTATGTTTATTGCAAATGTTATATAAAAATAAATTAAGAAAGATGAACATTTTATTGCTACATTACATGTTGAGTAATTTCTTTACAAAATAATTTATACCGATCAAATTGACCAAAAACATTTCTTGATGTGTTAATATTGTTCGAGATTATTTTACTGTTACAATTGTTATTGTTGTTATCTCTCAATATTATTTCCAAGCAATTATTTGTTCACTCACACCACATAATATTTCCATCTAGACAATAATAGACAGCTTTTTAATTAGATAAAAATTATTCTTTATAGTTTTCAGAATTTTAAGCACCCATTGTTTACTATTATTACTTTCATACACAAACGTATAGGATATGAATTTAGTTTACGGCTTCCTGTTTTATTAAAATTTTTATACCGTGAGTTATATTGTCTGGCTATTAAGAATTTTACTTTTTAGCGCATAAACATCTTTATATTAATAATGCAACTAATGCAATTTCACCAAGTCTTTATTAATATTTAGGAAATTACCAACCATAAACAAATTGAATGTAAATTATAAAACATGTAGTTGTAATATAAACACAAATATCTATAACCAAATGCAAACTAAATTGTAATTAAAGAGTATTTTCACACAGTTAAAACAAAACATACTTAAAATGTGCCTCTGAATATCCACCAGACCCTTATTAAGAAACATTTTAAATTCGTGTTTGCAGAAAGAAAGTTTTAGTTGTTAATAAAATAATTTATCATTCGGCCCGCATTATTTTCATATTATGTATGGAGTAAATTTTACGTTCCCGTATTACATGACAAGCGCTATCTTCTCGGCATATATCCAATTACTAAATATCATATTTTATAGCACCGTAAAGCGTATACTAAATCTATTTTATGATTGCCATATGTTTAAGTAGCTTCTTCATTTATTGAGGAATTATAAAACGACTGTATATTAGTCTCTTAAGTTAAATTTTCTTTTTAAAGCTTTCATTTTCAGGTAGTATCGGAAGAATGGAATAAAAATAAAATCGTAAGTAGAAATTTATGATTGCTGCAATAAGATTGTAAACCATTGGAAATGCAATTTTACAATATATGTGTAAATCACAGTATAAGTATATATATATATATATATATATATATATATATATATACATCGCAATAATAAAAACGAACCATGCTAAAAATTATAACCTGGTGATTGTATAGATCGTTAGTGATGGATGCCGAACCAATCACAGTTCGTGATCTTAAAAACATACTAAACTCTAACGTTGAATAGAATTGTGCCGACTAATACGTCTTTTTTACTTTTCACCTTTATTTTGAAAAATTCTGCATTTGAGTTTTTTGGGAATATATTGCAAGCTCACAGATTCGTAACGTCTGTGATACCATGCAAATCTACCCTTATAACAAAATGGTTATTTGTTTTTATATATTATTTATATAATAACTATTGTATTTCATTATGTTAAATGTACACGGTGATATAATCTACTGTATGTCATAAATATAGTTAAAGATTTCTGGGAAAGATTAAGCAACTGCGCTAATGAGCTTTGGAACGAGGCTAAAAAATCCACATACTGCCTACCTTAAAATAATGCAATACGAATCCCAAGTTTCCATAGCAACGGAAGAATATGTTGATATTATTTAGACCATATCGTCCTTTTTCAGTGGCCCATTATGGGATAATATCAATTTGCTTATTTCTTATGAGTGGTTCAGGTACTCTTTGAAAAATCTTGAATAAAGACTTGCTTGATTTTAGTTTATCATATCATAGGATAATCGATTGTTTGGCACCATTTTGATGTTTGCTTCTGGCAAATCGGTTACTTTACAGCCGATTAAAAAATGTCCTACCGTTAATAGCTTCATATTTTCAGCATAGTTGAATAGTGAAGAGAGTAGTCTTGAATTAAGGCATGCTTCAATTTGTGAAAGCAGAGTTTTAAATTTTGCAAACATTATCAAGTAATCCAAACCATTAAAAAGGGACTAGAGCAAAAAGGGTATAAGTGCAAAATTCATATTTTTGACTATTCTAAAATTAAAGCATGTTGTGCAACTTGCAAAACATACTTATATCGCAATTACAACGAAAATAGATACATGTAATCACATACAAAATTTAGAAGGTCACTTATTAGTCTAACCGCTTAATATTTAAATCCACCAAAGAGGCAACTGAAACTGCATAATTTTTAAATAATAAAGAAAAACTAATTATACAGTTTTTAGGGTTACTTTGATTTGAGGCATACAAAAGATTTGGTTATATAAAATATAATTGATTTAAGATATGTTATTATGATTCAGAAAAGTTGATGTTTTAAATAATAAAAAATATAAAATAAAACAATTTACTAAGTTTTTACCACAAAAATATTTATTGAAAATCAACATATTACCGACTTAAGTTACAACTTGTGAAGGTCATTCAATAAATATTTTTGTGGTAGAAACTTACTAAATTATTTTATTTTATAATGAAGTGCCACGTATTAAAGGTCGAAACCATCCTTATGAATTAAAAATATATAACATAGTATGAAGATATTAAGGGCTCAGGGTATGCCTCAGACCTTTTACACTAGTCGGTCACATTTTACCATCAAAGGGTTTTCCTTGCTGTAATTTGTCTAGGAAAGGTGTCCAGTTCCTACATATGACTCCAAATTTCACACCTTGGGTAATTATATTGCAGGCTAAACTATATTACATCCCTTGGTACGGTATTCTATCTTGAATTGGAACTTATCAAATATCGAGATTATAAGAAAAACAAACCAACAACAAGATTACTCTTCGCAGAACCCAACAATAATCAGCAAGTCGACGGAAGAGACCACAGAGCCAAAACTTTCGGCAGTGGCCAGATCTAAAAATCAAAAGAAAGCTAAAAAAGTCCAGACAGATTTCAACGGCAGGGACGCAAAAGCAACAATTATTATTGGAATCAGGTCGGGGTCACAAAAGCAAAACCTATCCCGCAGCAAAATCAACCGGCTAATAAAGCAAGAAAAATAAAACGCACCGATGTAAAAGACTAGTATTGCACCAGCAGTAAGTCCAAAAAAATACCCCAGTTGCTCCCTTAATGCCAAAGAAGTATAAGCTACCAAAATAGCCATTCTAAGCAAGATTGAGTAAATGGTAAAGGGGCAAACCCGTTTTAAAAAATTCACTTACAAAAGAGGATACCAAGTAGATGGCTGCGTGCAACCAATCCCTTATACGTGTATCATAGGAAAACATGTACTTAATGTAATGTAATGAATGAAAGAACGTATGCTTAGAGACCTAGTGACCAAAGGTGCTCTAGTAGGATAGTAGTGCTCGGATCCGGTTATCTTCACTATAACCAACCTTTACCACCGGAAGAGATCCAATATCTATTAAGCAACGAGACTAACGCATCGCTGATTCTCGTATGTGCTGACAATGCACACCACATAGCCAGGGGGTGCAAGGACATGAATCTAAGAGGTGAGAAACTTCTAGAATATTTAATCAAAATTAACCTAAATATAGTGAATAAAAGTAACACGACAACGTAGTCAACTTATCGAACTTAGATCTCAGATCTCAGAAAGCGAGTGAAGCAATAAAACAGTAATATGTGTCTGATAAACTTTCCTTGTTTGACCATGCATACATCCCGTTCACTATTAAATTTGACGAATAACTGTTTCTAGAAAACCCAAGCAAAGCCGAATCTATATAACAAGATAAAATTGGTCCAGTCGACCAAGTCCAAGAGAAGTTGTATATTCAAGTAGATCGAAATGTTAAAAATTTCCAATTAAGAAAATAACGAATTAGAATCGATAAAAAATTAAATTCTATTATTTATACAAAGTACAGTCTATTTATAACAATATGTGGTATTTATATATATATATATATATATATATATATATATATATATATATATATATATATATATTGCATACATAAAAACATATATCTATATATGTGATAAAACCTTGTTTATAATTATTATAATAAAAAATACATGTACAGAAAATGAGCTTAACAAAACATCGCATATAGTAAATCTTCTGCGTTTATAGCCTTGTAATATTACTGGTTTTAACGTTATTAATAAAATAAATAAATAGGTATGTTATTGGAATGTGATACTTCTAATCTAAATGATACTTACGCCGCAGGGCAACAACTATATTTACTTATAGCTGAGGGCAATTAAAATAACTATACGTATTTATTTCTCTATTAGAGATTATCGTCCGCATACCCGTTTCACGACATACTGAAAAATTACACATTTCATCTCATTTAACTGGATATATCGCAGCCATCTCGCAATAACATGATTTTCAAAGAAAAAAAGACGTCCCCTTCACTGTATATGGTATAGATTAAACATAATTATGTTGGGAACGTAACAAGATATCATCTTACTCCATCGTATAATTTATCAGATTGCTTATTGGAATATCCAAGTCA
This sequence comes from Tachinus sp. AB-2021, assembly GCA_030264575.1. NCBI lineage: Eukaryota > Metazoa > Arthropoda > Insecta > Coleoptera > Staphylinidae > Tachinus > Tachinus sp. AB-2021. The sequence goes on along the minus strand of JARJEC010016163.1, from coordinate 6,257 downwards.
TTCTGGTCAAAGCGGCACGAGCCCCCTGACGGCCAAATGTCACACATAATAAATTGTGGCAGCCGACTTGGAATACACAATTTCATTTCGAATATAAATGATGCAATTTTTGTTTGATCCGGAACCATAAGCTGTTTATTTCAAACAACAAAAATATTAAATTTTAGTGAGAGCATCATGAAATATTTTATACGCTATTATTATAAAAGGCTAAAAGTAAAAAAAGATAATATATTTTTCAACAATAAAAAATCGGTATTATCTGAGAACGTTCAGGCAGGGGATATTTTACGGCCGGGCCTTTTTAAGAATTAATAAAACCGTCTAATTTGAAACCGATAAAAAAGCGCAGTGCGGATGATCGGAACCCATATGCTAGTATATAAATCACGAGGGGTTCAAATCAAATTTACTCATTAAATTTGCTGTGAAAATAATACATAGGGTTTATTTATGCCCAATAAAATATTTATGGCAGGGGGAATTCGTAATATTCAATTTTTTTAAATCAATCTATAAAAAATTACGCTTATTTTTATAACGGTTTCACATTGTTATCGAAGTAATATAAAACTCTCAAATGAGTAGCAATTTATTTTTTGTAAATCTTCAATATTCAAATTGAGATAAATCAATTTAGTAAAATAATAATTAATAATAATAATTATAACAATAATAATAAGTCAAATAAAAGCAAAAAATATAGTGAATCTGTATTATAAATATTATTTGTGTTAAATTTATACAAGAAACTGTTTTTATATGATTTGGAAGATGGTTCTAGAAGTTAGCCATAGTATCGGGTCCTAGTTTTGTTGTTTTTAGTCTATTCATACAGTTTCATATATATTTTATATTTTCTTCTTTGTATTTTATAGAATTTTTGTATATTCATTTTAGTAGTTTTATAATAAAAAAATTTCTAATAACACGTATCAACAAAAATGAACTTTTTCAGGAGAGCAAAAAAACCGCACTATATCTATAAAAAACTTCATAATGAAAGTTTTGCAGAAACAATTTTTGTGATACTTCAGTTTATAAAAAATTTACAATTAGTATTAAAAAGAAGGGTTCATACGTCATATTGCTTTTAATAATCCAGGAAGATACGTAGTATTGCCCATGGTAAATTTTATAATTGATTAATAAATTTTAGCATGCTATTTTAGTTGGAACATCAATGCCCTATATATAAATTAAGTATTTTGTATGAAAACTATATACCATCCAAAATAGTAAAGCCAGCTGTCAAACGAAATTATTTATACAGATAAGTTTTTCGTATAAGAGCATTGAGGTAGTTATATAAATCTAGTATAAATGGAAACTAATAATATTATATGATATTTATTTTATGCACGTTAGTCAATTAAGAGATTATTGTAAAAATGGTATACTACTTCTTGAGGTAGAACTGGTTTTATGGCTTGCAAGTCATTAAACTAAGAAATTCTTAATCCTTAATTTTTTATTATAGAGCTTCTGTGGTTTATAATCTAAATCAATTACTTTTGTTCTTTGAGGTAATTCTTTGTATTCATCACCGTGCTTAAGTTTGTATAAAATATTTCCGGTAACTGTATACTTAAAGTGCTCTTAAGTCTATCACTGTTGGCTAATTAGGACCCCGACCTGTTCTCATACTCTTATAAATTAATAATTTTGAATCATTATAATTGTAAAAATCAGTGTGATAAATGTATTCTACATCGATTGGGAATGGTTTTCGGCGAACTTCCGTTGTAATATTAATATAATCTGTTAGCAATAGAATATCTCTACCTTTGCACTTCCTTTCGATCATACTGTGAATGGCGTCACATTCCATCTGGGTGTGACCCTTCTCAACAAAATTTTGTTCAATAACCTTGCCATTTCTGGTAGAATATCCTACTAGTGCATTTGCAAGAAATACATTTCTGCTTTGATAATCCGAGAAAATATTAATAGGTAAGGTATATTATAAGTGGGTTTCTAAATATCTAATAATTAAACTTGTAAAAATAGAAGCAATTAATGCTGTGAAGTTAAATTATAAATAGTGACATTATGAACTTTCAATTTCTGTTTATAATAAAATGTACTAGCATTACTAAGTGGTGCCAATTTGACTGCTCAATCATCCAAAACGATAGCATGACACTTTCCAGCTATGACGGATCCTTTCATTTTTACATTGGATTTTTTAGCTCTGACGTTATCTTTATTTGCAATATGTGCTGTATATTCTTCCTATGATACATTCCCATTTTGTATTAAATGCATGTGTCACATCGATCCTTTTTAGGAGTAACAAGCTCAAATCTAAACTTTAAAATACATCAGCAAAAGTATGGATACTCAAAAATGATTCCCCTTTTCACTACATTTCTCAGTATATAACCGATAAAGTTGAGCTTTACTGTCAAATTTATCTTGTAGATATAATGTATTACTATCTTTGCGGTAGTAATGCGACTCTAATTTTGGCAAGGAAACAAGCCACTTTGTTAAAAACTCTTTTGAATTTATAGATAAAGTTATTTTTTCTTTCGCAATATTTTCAGAGTTTTCTTTCAAATACCAATTTCTCACCATCGACTCTTTTAGCCCAAAGGTAGCGAGAAACATCATTCTACAAACTTGCACATTTGTATTATCAATCTTCAGGAAATACTGAATAGTTTGGCTCCATCTAGAGTTTTCTACTCTCTGTCTGGTAACGGTTTTTAATTGAAGCGAAGAATTTATGTATATTTTTGTATCTTCCCAACTCAGATCCCAAAATTTAATTTAATATTTTTCTTTGTTCATCTCTTTGCGCATTTTTTACATTTATTTGATTTGCATCTACGTCCCATTTTTCTTTTAGAACAAAGAGTACTGTAAAGTACCTTTCCATCTTTATTGAGTATATCCTAAATAATCTGTTCCTAACATTTTTTTTTGTAATATGTTTTTTCCAACTATCTCTATCAGCTTTTCTTTTTTTGGTGGTTCCCATTTCGCCCATCTCTACTATTTTGGTGGATATTTTCATTTATATCATCTTTCTGATTTTTATATATAACTTGATTATAAATAAAATCAGGGTCATCACATTCATTTTCAATATTCTGATCTATTTTACCATTATTATCTAAATTTGTGTTAGTATCAAAATTCCCAAATCGGAACAATCTAACACAAACGATGAATTATCTAATTTAAGATCTTCATTTATTGTAATATAATTTACATTCCTATTTATTTCGTTAAAAGGTGTAGTTTTATTTCTAGTTATTTCATTTTCGTTTTTGTCCAAAATAAAATGTTCTGTTTCTTCTACGTTATTATTTGGTGATGTTAAAACCGTAATAATATTATCTACTGATTGTAAAAGCGATTGTCATCTAATGATATGTACTCCTCTCAGTTAGAATATCATTATCAAAATTATCTTCCACTGCAGGTCTCTCTTGTAAAGCAAGCTGCATTATCTTCATACTTCTATCAGAACCCATTTTTTACTAGAACATTAAACCCTAAATTAATTAGGTGTACTCGTAATACAAACTTTATTAATAATCTAACTACACCTATAAACCACAATTTGCGAAAACGCCGAATAAAAATCTAGAACTAATTTAACGTATCAACCGAGAATATTAAAAAGAAAAAGTGATAATGCTTATATAAACTAAATAATTAATTGTGTACTGTTTGCAAAAATGCTTAATTAACACTTATTGAACTGTTACTTACCATAAAACTGTATAAAACCATCAAAATAATCACATGCACATGAGTAAAATAACTAGGCTTTTCACAAAGATTCTGAACTAAACTAGTTAAAAGCCCTAAAGTATATATTAAAGAAGGAGATTTTATATGTAATGGCGCAAAAAAAGCAAATTAAAAAAATTGGTTGATATGTGTTATTAGATTTTCGCCATCGATATGTATTTTATTTTATATATTAAATCATTTTTTATTTTATTAATTTTATTAGCATGTCTAATAATAGTGATTTGTATAAATATCAATTTGTTCATTTACTACTATTTAATTTGGATTTTTGAAATGTCTTTTAATTTCTAAATCTTCAAGAAAAAGTTTTTTTTATCCGAAATCTGTAATACTTTTAATGTATTTATTTGACTAGAAATTGAGTGGTTGTTTGTAATTAGATGTTTGGCAAAATTAGATTTTTCAATATTTTTGTTTTCAAAAGCTTTCATATGATTATTATATCGAATTTTAATATTTTTGAGGGTTGTCCAATATAAATTACATTGCAGTCATTACACTTTAATGTTTTTTTTTTGCGTTTAATAACTTTTAAATATAACTAATTTTTAAATGTAACTGTAATTTGAAAGTGTATTTTTAAATAATACAAAATTTTTTCGGAAATACTGGCAAAATATGTTATACAACAATATTTATTATTTACTTCTTGGTTTAATGGAAAAATTTGATTCATACATTCTTTAATTTTTTTCTTATATAAAATTTTGTTCATAATAGTATTATATCCATTATTATTTGCAATTTCTTTTATTATATTTATTTTATTTTCAAAATTTTCTTTATTTAAAGGAATTGACGTTGCTCTATGCAATAACCAATTGACTACTGATAATTTTTGGTTTAGTGGATGAAAAGAGTCTTTTGGTATTATTGTATCTGAATATGTTGGTTTTCTATAAATTTTAAATAAAGTAGTGTCATATATTACCATTATGTTTTGTATCGAAAGAGTAAACGTCTTTATTTAATAGATGAGACAAAATTCTTTTGTTTTGTACACAAATAATAAACATTCTAATATGTACATAGAAGACAAATGTTCAACTTTTGAAAATGCAGTCGGCACTAATCTCTATAGTCTGCTTCTACAATTACTCTTACGGATACCGCCTCTGTACAGCAAATAGCCGATGTCTTATGCTGGCTCAATTGATTGACAAAAATTTTGGTTAACAACAAATGAGCAGTCAAATAAAATCTTTGTAAAAAAGAAGCTGTTGGTATTTTCCTTGACATTTTGCTAATTATATACAATTTTATAACATGATTGTTCATTAATTAAATATTTAAATAAATAATAATTGTAATATGTTATTCTATTTATATAAGATAAAACTTTATGGCGGTTTTTGAAGGAACAAAGAGCAAAACACTCTTTAAACAAATAAAATATGATGGAATTCCATATATTAAATATAAATACAATCAAAATGTAATGAACATTAATTTTTGCTTGCAAATTTAAAGATATAAACACATTGAAAATTATTTTATTAGTAAAATTACTTTTTGTATCATGTATGTACAATCTAAAAAAAACAAAATGCGTCGGGGTTCAGCGACTCCCTAAAATCTTAAACACATCTAACAGTTTAGTTTATTGCCTCAATTTATCGCCAAAAAAACCAATTCAACATGGGTAGCTCTTTTGCGATGGCCAATGCGCCTGACGCAGCCTAGCAACAAGTGTGGCAAATTGTGGCCAACAATTCACAACTTTACAAATTTTAGCCGTCCACACGTTAGAAAAACATACTTGGAGCCAATATAGAGATTCGGCTATATGCTGGCCCGCACTACTATGCTGTACAATAGCACTGAATTACAAGTACCAAAATAGATAGTCTTCAATATATTAGTAGAAACACAATTTACAAGACTACGTAACAAAAATATATTTTTTTAAAATAGCAATTAATTTGTTTCGTTGACTGGCCTACAGGAAAATTACATTTTTTAAAGTTTTTTCTGCGTTAAAGCCGAACCAGTCCAGACATCTTTATGCAAACTGTTAGTTTATGGAGCAACCGAAGATTTAGCCAATCAATTTTTCACGAATAATTAATGATTTTACTATACACTTTTTACGTTTTATTAACGTTTTTGGCTTGAAGCGCCCTAGAGACGTGTTTGTGAAATTTGTTTGCACATTCAAATTGAATATAAAAATTGTATCCAAGGAAGATGTTAAAACAAGTATGACAAATGTAGTTTCTTACATTTGTTTGTACAAACGTAATTCAACATGGTTGAATAGACTTCTTTTCTTAAATTTGTTTGTCCATCATAATATCACACTACAATATGTTGTATTTTTGTTTATTTATTTTTTATATCACTTTCAGCGATGATAATAATTGCAGCACATTTCTTGCACAACATATTGGACAAGATAATGAACACTGTCCAGCCTATCCAGTGACTAAACTCGATTGCGTTGACGTTCTTGTGAATTCGGTCATTGCATGTTTGATCACCATACG
>JARJEC010016135.1:0-11102 GCA_030264575.1 Tachinus sp. AB-2021 | reverse complement strand
TAATGCCACAATTCACTTACATGCATAGTTTTACAACCAGTCAGAGTATATAAATATATGAAATTGCAATTATGTGAAATAAATGCAGAATAAAATAAAGCTTGACTTTATTCCCACAATACACCAAATGCACTACTAATTTTTATTACACATCAATGTTTGTAAACTAGATGACTTACAATAAGGAAAATGACAGGTAGTATATATAAAACGATATGCAAATACGTTTTAATGTTCTCTTATTATAAAATGTTCTTATTAAGAAAAATGGGTTTTCTAGAAGTGTCTAAGTATACCTGAAATTCTAATAATGCAAAAGTACAGTGTTTTTCAGAACAGATTGTAATTATTATCTTTGCTATGTTAAGATAGCGTTATCTATATTTTATGTCTACTATATTGTTGATAAAAATTCAAGTAAAAATAATATCAATGTTTATTATAGCGATAAAAGAATGTAATAATTGTGCAATAATATCTTATCATTCGAGAAAACAAATATTATATATCACATGGTGTTATATTATGAATAATAAAAATAATTGTAATTGTTATTTACATATTAATAAGTATTATTAATTAAAGTAACATGTGTAAATCTTGAGTTTATTGATAAAAATATTAAAATGTTGAGAAAGACGATAGATAAATTTAATTTGACAATTTTGATTGGTAATCAAAGTCACTTACAAAACTTATATTTTTGGCTGTTTAATCAACAAGTCTATACAGTAATAGTATATTATGTAACAAGAGTTGTAAATGACATATTACATACGAGTGAAACGTTACTCTATGAGACGTGTAGGGCCGAGAATAGAAAATCAAAATTATAAAATTGATTTCCTATTTACTAAAAATATTATTTTTGTTATAAAATCTCATATAAGTGAATGCTCATCGGTGATGCATCTAATTGGAGGTTTCCTTTTATAAGAAAGTTTATCAATATATCTTTTTTTCTGATTTGCAGATTTTTTGGAATTTTTTTTCGAAAATTAAATTTACTTTTTTTTATAAGCAAAAACTTTTGTTTTCTTGAAACACGTAATTAATATGGTTTTCTGAAGCAATAAAATAAACACTTAATTTATTTTTTCTAATGTAAAAAAAACATTATTTCTTTTAGAAATTCAAAAAAATTAATTATTTTAATTTTCTTTAATTTATATGAAACTAGAGGACGCATGCCGTACTAAAACTTTTCCTTCCTCCCCTCGCACTATTTATGAAAAGCATATATTTTACAATTTTTAATAAAAAATAATCAAGTTAGAAACTATTGACTATGAAAATTATACTTTAAAAACATATGGATTTGTTAACCCTACTTAAATTATATGTCAGATATGAATGTAAACAAATTGTTGGCAACATAATATATGTTATCAACATATTCAATTAATATTTGTAGAATTTTAACATATATTTTAAAATAACTACCAAACATGTATCCGCAATTGAATCTATTGCATTCTTTAATTCAAATTAATTCTAAATACTAGGTTTATTATCTCGTTTTGCATCAAACATGAATTTAATTACAATTTTTTTAAGAAAATTGCTCGTATCTTCTTACCAACTTAACCAATCTTAACCATCTTCAGACAGGCACAATTAGAGCTGATTTTCAAGATATTTTGAAAATTACATACATACATACACACACACACATACTCTCATACATACATACATACATACATACATACATACATACTTACATACAGACATTTGTCTAAAAACCATCTAGATCGACGCAAGGAGCCTCAAAGTGGATATTTCCGATAAAATTTTGATTTTGAAATTTTGAGGTGGAACCTATACTTTTCCTTTAGGAATGAAAAGTAAAAATGTTTTTCAACAAATTGTAATTAATTGAGTATAGTACAAAAAATATCTTACTAAAAAAATAGATGCCTTTATTCATATTTCACTCTGTGTAAGCGATGGTTAGTGAGCGACTTGTTCCTATAAGAGTATTAGAGACCCTATATCCATATATTATATATTCTATGAAATCTATTATATGATATATCCATCTAATATCCATCTATTAATTAAATGACAAGGAACATATCAGTATAAAATAAAATATAATTATAATATAATCATCGTCTGCAATGCTTGTTAATTTATATTTCATAAATAATTTAAATCAAAAATAATGTAAAAAAATTATAGTGTTTGTGTTTTTCAGGTATGTGAAACACATGTTTTTACGTGTTTGTTGCGTACGCTCCAAAACTGCCGGTAAAAATCTCCGTGTGAACGGGCCCCTATTATAAAACTCCTGAATTGTTTTAAGCGGTATACTTAAGAATCCTCATTCATTGTTGATACCTCTGTATAACACATGATTTTGAATAATTATTTATACATATAAAAATATTCTGAAATTAATAATAAAATAATCAAGGAAAACAATTTGTTTAAAAACAGTGAAAAATTACTATATTTAAATTAATATTTCTGTATCAATATATTATAATAAAGATGATGATGATTGATTTCAGTTTTTTTCAGGTTTTCACAGTAGAAAAAAAAATTTCAAATATGCTAGAGAACATAAGTAATTGTTTAATCTTTATTAAACTTACATGGTAGAAACATAATGTGTCATTTGATTTGGCTTTACACTAATAAATATTTTAAATTTGTTTAAAACATGTCTATAACTTGTTTAAACTATGTTTAAATCATGCTTAAAACATGATTTATTTAAATTTGTTTAAAACATGTTTAAAACGTTTTTTTTTGTTGTTTAAAAAGAGCACTGGCAATAGACGAGGTTTTTACAAGATCAAAAACTGCACCATTAAAACGTCTAAGACCCAGCAATCCAATATAATTACAGTTAGAACAAAAGAAAAAAACATCCTTTTGCCGAAATTCCAGCATTCATGAAAGAAAAACTGATGCTCAAAATCATCTACCAAAGGGATATCACCAAAGATGCATATACCCTGATTGCATATCAAAATCATCTATATTTTGCGAAAAATGCAGAGTTCATGTTTATCTGAATAAAGACAGAAATTATTTTTACGCTTTCCACACTAGCTTAATATCATTAATAAATCTTCGTTTGTTTAAAATTATTTTTAATAAAAATGTTTGTAAAGATTGTCAAAATGTTTACTGTTACCTATATTACAAAATATGCCATATTTGGCACAAGTCGTTTTAAAATTTTTTGTTTTCCAAAAAACGGTTTGGCAGATTTTTTTTTATTATATCTTATATATTTAATTCAACCATATTAAAAAAATCATGCGGTAAGAGGTTAAAGTTTTGTTTTAATTTTAAAAAAAAAGTTGTATTACTTGACTTATATTTAAAATTTCATCAGTTATTATGTATTATCCTATAGTTCACCTGGTTCCGTTTACCGATTCAATAAAATTTTAACGCCATTGAATTCTAGGTCGAGACCCATAGTTTGAGTAATTTTAAAGGAATTACATTACCTAAAACTAATATTTTTGAAATACCTGAAAACAACAAACCGACTGCAATTATTTGAAGAGACTCAGACTACGTATCTAATAAAATTGATAAACCGGAGTAAAATGACAATAGCCAAAAAAAAAACCTTATACATACGTGTTAATAACTAAAATCGAAACAAAGTGACAGACGATGAATAAAGATAGTTTCAAACGGTTAGAATGATTAAGAGATGGTTTCTTTGTAGGTTACTGGTCAATATTTCGATCAAGCTCTGAAATCGCATTTCCTATTGATGTAGCGGTTTTATGTTTGGCCGATAAACTGCTGTAACTAAGTGCGGATAAACACTGGCCCACATTTCCCATCACAGATGTATTGGTGCAAAAGTAGGTATGAAGTTGTTAAATACTTAATGGTGCGTATATGTAGATTTGTGACATTACCTCGTAAAACCTTTGTGTTCAATAAAAAAATGATATTAATGTTATTTGAGAAAAGTGAAAGTTAAAAATTGGTAGGTAAGTAAAGTGATATACAGGGTGTTTTTTATCTCAGAAAATCGGGACAAAAATCCCGAAACACGTAAATTTCTATTTTGAGGGGGGCAGTTGACATGTTAGTCACTTTCCCACTCCCTTCCAACAAGCACCTTTCAACATTTTTAAATCAGGCGACCCTCATTTGAAAGGTTTTTATGTCAGTAATTACGCGGTGAGAATTTTTTTTTTTAATATTTAAATATGCAGTCTGAAATAATTATTTCTGAAAATAATATGAAATAGGCAAAACATACAGTTGACAATCAATCAATCTTTTGAATTTTAAATGGTATCTTATACTTTTCTTTTGTTATTTTGCATTAATTATGATTAATTTGACAATTTGAAACGTACAAAAACGTATCGATCGTTAATTTTTATCGACGCGGCAACAAAGAACCACTTTTTGTTTTTGAATCGTGAATGTGGCTATGAATTGGTAAAAATGGTTAAAACAAAAATAATAGCGCTTTAGTTTAACATTTTTTATCAAATATGTTTTTACTTTATTTTGTGGAATATACACTATTTTTATGAATATAATATCTGGTCTGATATGTACTTTGTACACATGCTATTTATATCTAAACCCAAATATTAGTCTAATGCGATCAATTTTAGAACTTCATTTAAAAATAACAAATGATGTAAATTTGTAAAATTTTGTAAAAAAAAATCATTGTAAAATTTTTAAATAAAAAACGTATTTTGCTTTTAAAAATTTCTTACTAATTTCAAGAATGTGATAATTACAAAACAAAAATATTGAAGCATTGATGCTATAATTAAATGTTATTATTAATTATAACAAAAATAATTGAGTTTTGTGTTATATATTAATTTGTATATTATTAAAAAAAGTGTTCTATATAAAATTCTGAAAATAGATACTAACGAAACAAACTTACTTGTGTCTGTCATCAGGTAGAAATATTTGTGCAGTTGTCAAGTTGATTATTTCCTTATAATACCTGTTATTAGAATCCACGTTATTGAACTGGTCGGGCGCCCATGCTTGCTTGTGAGAATGGCTGCTGTATCGCTGCCGTCCGTCGAGTTTAGTGAAATATTCGGTTGTTTTATATATTTCGTAGGTATGGAATTTAGAATATCTTGTTATGAATTAATTGCGGTTAGTTTTATTTTGGGCTATTAGCTAATTGCTATTGTATTTGTAAAGATGCAGATATGTATGAGTATAGGGCATCCAATTGTTTGGTAATAGTGTCAGAGTTGTACTGAATTGCAAATAAACGAACCCGTTGCCGTTGGGTAGTGCTGTAGTAAAGGCACTCATAATCATAAAAGATTCAGACATTACATTATTTAAATTTAAATGATGCTGTTCTGGTGAGCATTTCAATATTTTACATAATATAATTTTTATAAGAATTATTATTGATAAAATAATATTTATTATTGTCGATAAAATAATAAATGGGCGTTAGTTATAGTTTGTTTTATTTATAATATTAATTTCCTTGTGATTGACACATTAGAGATAATTACTAATCTTACAATAATAAGTTCTGTATAATTGAAGCGATGTTGCAATGTTTAACCTGTCCAAGAATAACGTTCCCACAGAATCTTTGATTTAACTTTTTATTAATAGTCTCATATGAATCACCTAAGCCGAATGACGCAATTAATTAGTTTATTATCAAGGCCACAAAATGTAGTACCTATTGATGCAGCATTTCAAAAATTGAAAATAATAAATTACATAAAAAATATCTTCTATTTTATAAATTAGTGAGAACCGAGAAAATTATTATTTAATAATGACAACTACAATTTTGATCGTTTTTTAATTTATTTTTATTATAAAACGTATTTATTTCACGTATTTCTAGAAAGAAAATTATTATTTTGAAAGTTCGGTTTCGGTACTTCGGTTTTGGTTAACAGTATTGCTATTAATTAGAAAAACACAAATGCTTCAGGTAAAAGAGCATAAAATTCTGCATATAAATCATCAAATTAAATTAAATTTACATTTTAATTTTACATTTTATATGAAAATGATAATTGATAATAAACAAATGTTGGATCTGTTAGAATCCATTTAAATTATTATATTCTAAACTGATTATATTTAGTAAACGACGAAATGGTTAATTAGACACAAGATTATAAAAAATATATTACAATGTAAATACTTTAAAACAATCTCTATACCAGAGCTGCATTAAAACACAAGTAAATTATGAAATAGAAGAATAAATTGAAGGTGAAGATAACGAAAACGGAATAAATATCTTAGCTTTGGCATCAAATAATCCAACAAGCAAGTTTAAGAGAAATTGGTTTTTATTTTGTAATAGATCACACACATGGGCTCTACAAATATTTAAAAAAAGGGAGCCGTCGCAGGATGCGTGGTAGATTTTTCATAGATAGCTGTGCATTTTAGTGCTCCATATTGTCAATCTCACTCGTGCTATTGTTTGTCACTGTGACCAATATAGTTCGTGTTTTCAGTGCGAACTAGCAACTAGATGTTTCACAACAAAAATTGAATAATGCAGAATTTGAAACTACATAGTAGTTTATTTCAAATCCTGCATTATGAATTATCACTTAGTAACGGTCGATTCAATCAATTTTCTTAAAATTGAATAAGTTAGCATATTATGAGTGATCTATTTAGAATATAAGGATAAGGAGTGAATTACTCATTGGAAAGTTATTAAATGAATAAAGGTGTCAATGTTATAACTAGGGTAATAATGCCCGCTAGCCGACAGTGCAAACTTCATTCTGTTGAGGTTTGCATGATTACGAAGGTGATGATTACAACTCCTAAGGCGCTATTAGATGTTTCACATCTTTTAAAAAGTTAAATGTAATCGTATGATATTTTGTGAGGCAATTATCGAAATAGCAAATGCCGACAAACGTTTTATTAAGAATATTTGCTTTTCCGACGAGTGTACTTTTAACATAAATGTTAAGCCAAATATTCAAAATTATAGTTATTGGAACACAATTAACCAACATTTGGTTTTAAATACTTATTTGCAATATTCTGGACGGGTTTGGATTGAAATATTTGGATCGAATATCATAGGACCATTTTTTATTATTGGCTGACTAAATGCTGAGAAATATTTGGAATTGCTGCAGACTGAGGTTGGGCTTGCTATTAATCACACAGGGAACAAAACGGTTTGGCTTTAGCAGGAACTATTTCCATTTATCTATTTAAGAATACCAAGAGTTTGCCAACTTGAATATTGTTGGCAACTAGATGATTTATAATGCTTATTAATATAAGAGAGGCCGGATTTTTTGTTTAAAGATATTGTTGAGCGTGTAAATTGTGATCTTGTAACGGTGGAGTTCAGATAGTCCAATGAAGGGATTCAACAACACCGCTCTGGCTCTGGACGTCCCCAGCTGACAGATCGCGAAGAACACTGTTCAAGACTTTTGGATCTAAGAAAAAGATTTTCAATAACTCGATTGAATTTATGCAAGACCAAGAATGTCAATGTACATTTCTGTGTCTTCTTCTTATTCCACTTCAACATACCCACGTACTAAAATGGAGAAACGAAAGAACATTGTGTTCAAGAATTGTATCAAATTGTGTTTATTGACGAGTCTCGATTTTGTTTGTTTTCCCACAACGGCCAAGTCAGTCGTATGATGGGAGAACACTGTTTTATTAACTTTATGAAAGTCGGTATATAAAAATTATAAATTCAAAACGATCACATTTGCCTATCGTTTATGCTTCCACAATCACCGGAGTTAGTCATCTCTTAATAAACTAGAGCTCGCATACTAAAACTTTGCCCCTAATAATATATATCCGCCATAAGTTCTTTACGTTAAAAATAATCATTTTAAATTCAATAAGATAAGTAGAATGTTGTCTTGTATTGATGGAGGATAGTATAAAAGTAAAGGTGGATCCGTTTGGTCTGTTCGACACACTTAACTTGTCCCGATTTTATATCATTTTAATTATATTTTCGTATTTTGTGGGTTTTGACAATGACTTGACACTAATTACGTACGTTTTACGCATTTAACCATCTCATAAGCGCCATTTATTGGCATTTTATTTACTTCTAAAGGGAGAAAAGTAATAAATTCGTATATTTTTGTATTTTGGAATTTTTTATTGAAACAAAAACCAAAATATGCAGATTTTAGAGATAAACAAATTATTTTATGTGAAATTGTGTTATAAATTTCATAGTTTTTTTTGTAAATTGACAAAATTCTTCTTTTCGACATTTCTAATGCGTTTTTTATAAGTTAGGTATTAAAATATCGATCTAAAACTAATTTGATTCAATTTCAAGGGTTAAATTACTATAGAATTGACCAACTACCTTTTTTCATTTGCTATTCTGTTAAAATCGAGGCGGTTTATAGCGATTTTTGAAGGAAAATTAACTACCACGTGTTGCCAACTTAACCAATTAAAACGAATTTTTGGGCGGCACAAATAGAGCTTACTTCCTCAAATTTTAGAATAATATCTTAAAAACTGTTTGAGTTATGCGTGACACACACATAAATAAACACAGACATACACATGCATACATACAGACATTTTTCTAAAAACTACTTTTTAGATTCAGGGAACTCTAATACGTATATTTCCGTTGAAATTTCAATTATCGATATTTTGGTATAAATCCAAAACTTTTCCCTATATAGAGGAAAAAGTAAAAAGATGAAATATTTGATTAATTTTTTATGTAGACATCCCAATTTTTTAAAACGAATTATGAATTACTAAAACTTTAGAATTCTAATTTTAGTGAATCAAATAAAAACTTTGTGTGCTTATAAATATTATTTTTATTTATACTGTAGGCTTTAAAATACCTACATATTAATTAAGATATAGTTTAGAAAAAATAAATAATATTATTTTATTAAAACAGTATCATTTGAGATGAATATTAAAAACAAAAATACTACCAAAAATAGAAATAATATAGCATTGTTTTATTTTGTGTTTATGATTATTGTGATATGTTTTCCACAAAACTCCATAATGTTGCTTTTTTCAATTTTTCTACTTATTTTTCTCAGTTCATAACGTTTGGCATAAAATATAATTTTAAACAAAGGTTTACTCTTTATAATCATAATGATTTTTT
The DNA here is from genome assembly GCA_030264575.1 of Tachinus sp. AB-2021. NCBI lineage: Eukaryota > Metazoa > Arthropoda > Insecta > Coleoptera > Staphylinidae > Tachinus > Tachinus sp. AB-2021. The sequence goes on along the minus strand of JARJEC010016135.1, from coordinate 1,984 downwards.
TGTTTTAAGTTCTCTATTTTTAAGTATAAAAATAAATAGTAATTTTTCATTAGACGTTTCACATCATTCTAGATAAAAGAAATGCACATAATTTCCATAAAATGTGAGGTATAAACAAATCTTTATGAGCTTTGGGGTCAAATCTGCAGAATCATCAACATTCGTTAATGTTGAAATGGAACTTCAAGTTGACAATCGCAACGATCTTGGTTGAGGGCAACAGTTTTTCAACTCATTTAATAAATAAATGAGATTTTTCTATTAAACTGTTCTTTTGACAATTGTTGTTTAGTAAACAATTGTTTTTAATAAAACTAATTTTGAAACTGACATCTTCATACTATCATGATGTAATATAATATGTATATTGCGATATTGATGCCTTGATAAATATCATGAAGAAAATTTAGTTAAAAAATAAAAATATATTAAAAATCTCAATATCAAAGTAAAAAAGAAGTTTCCAGACTAAAAATACAAAAGTAAGAATTTATTATGCTACATGCATGCTTTATTATATTTATTTAACACGTACAAATGAAGATTCTTTACATAATACATATTATTGCAAATTGTGCTTTATTTGATTTTTATTACATTTTTGTATTGTATATATATAAATATAAAAAACACGTTAGGTTGTTTTTAAGTTATTAAATTGTTTAAATTTAATTATCATAATAATATTATATGTATTTATCTGATAATTTGATTTATAAAATTGTCAAAATTTTCCTAATAGAACTTTTAGTATGAATCAGTATCTCGTATATAAAATAAATGGCAGTAACATGCTTAAAGCACAATACGCACACGATGACGTTATTTTACTGCACAACGCGTGGTAGGCGAGCGCATAGAAATTTTAGGCAAAACGAGATTTCTCCGCTACACTATTCACTTCCCCTTCGGACTAACCTGAGTCTCCTATCAGTGTGTTCCACCTATAACAATTGTAATAGATCTATTACAATTTCTGTTACACTATTATATTTCTTCAAAATCTATTACTTTTTTTTTCTTTAGAATAATAAAAATTCAATACAGGGAGAAAAAGTACCACATTTACAAGTTTTACATATTTGTTCAAAAATGTGGTGGCAAGTATAGCAACAATGTCAAAAAGTCAGGTTTGTTTACTTTAGAGCAGAGCATAGATGTTGTTTATGATTGATTTTTTCGTTGGCTTGATTAGGCAACCAAATATACAACAATGATAAAATTTCACTTCAGTCACTTACTTGTGAGCCTTGAAGGTGATCTGTGGTCTTGACTTTTGTGAGTTGTAACAAATTTGACAACTGACAGGATTGACCAGTGACCAAGGATATATTTTTAGGCAACCAAATATACATGTTTGCATTAAAGAATATTATCTTTATGAAAATTTTAATTTCGCGCTTAAATTTTTTAATTTATAGACTTGCGCCATCTCTTGGTGAATGTTCTAAGAAAACTATTACATATTTCTTAAATCTATTAGAATTTATGAAGTGGCCGGAATAACACTGTCTTCTATACAGAACAGTGTTTGTTATTTCTTCGCCAATGCTTATGTGATTAAATATTGCAAAACCATATTTATTTAGTTCTTATGGAAACGCACAGTGATTTACTAAAACAGTTATTTATATTATAAATTTAAGAATTTATTTTCACTTGGTTTTTTATATTTATCATCGATTTCGATATTTTAATATCATTATCAAATAATTATACTTTGATTGACAAATAAATAATAATCAATTAGCTTGTTGATGAAGACTATTAATAATTGCCAAAATCTTAAGAATATTGTATTAAGGGTCTATACTACCCAGATCTAATATAGCAAAAACATGCTTCAAATTTTCAGGATCACTAAAACACTTCTTCTTCTTCTTCTTTAGCCTTTAGTTTGTCCAATGTTGGATATAGGCCTCTTCCATTTCCTTCCATGTTTTTCTATTTCTAGCTGTTCTCATCCACTTTTTTCCTGCTATGG
>JARJEC010016115.1:0-19994 GCA_030264575.1 Tachinus sp. AB-2021 | reverse complement strand
TATTACCTAACCTATTAACAAATGTCATTTGGATTATGAATCAGTGTGACTCTAATGACCTTGTTACATAGACCAAATATATCTGTACTACATTTATGTGAGCATGACTGTACATAATATGTCGTAATATGACATCCATCATAAGTCATAGTATGTTAAAGATTTGTCAAATCTTCGTCTTAATATGACATCTATCTTAAGTTGTAGTATGTTAAAAATTTGTCACATCTTCGTCTTAAAAAAACGTCGCATTTTTTGCCGGATACTTAACAGACTTTAATAGTGTCTATGCTAATATATTATGTTATTTGTTTTTAAAGTAATAGTATAACTTAGGCGTAGAGGCTTGGGGTACAGTTTGTGAGGTCTGGAATTCGATTCTAGTGCAAACTACCGGGGTAGCTTCAGCATTGTATTAAATGAGTATACGAATAATATGATGCTAGTGGCAGAGAGCGCACTGTTATGGGGCTCTACGCCCATTTGTCGTAGCTATCTGAAGAGGGCGGAAGCGGTCTATTACTACGACTTCTTGTTAATAAACAACATTTGTAATAAATATATTTTTGTTTAGGTCTAAAATTGTTTTGGCCTACGAACCAGTATGGGCTATTGGTACGGGTAAGACGGCGACTCCTGCACAAGCCCAAGAGGTACACAAAGCGTTGAGAACTTGGTTGATCGACAACATAAGCGAAGAGATTGCCAAAACCGTTCGCATCCAATACGGAGGTTCCGTGACTGCGGCCAATGCCAAGGAATTGGCATCTCAGCCAGACATCGACGGATTTTTAGTCGGCGGCGCTTCGCTCAAGCCGGAATTTGTCGATATTGTGAACGCCAAACAATGAATCCTTTATTTTTTTTATTTTGAAATATATTTACACATTCATATCATGTTTATATTAATTAATTCATATTTGAAGAAATTTTTAAATATATACAAATATTTTATATAGTTTTATTAAAAATGGAAAATAAATTTGTTAAGAAATGTTTTTGTTTTTTAGTTTTAACTTATTTAGGTTACAAAAATGGAAACAGGTATATTTACGAGTTGGCGTTTGTGGTTGGTAAACCTGCTGTTAATAAGCTTGAAAATTGTGAAATTATGTAACCTTGTGTAGACTGTAGATATACCACCTGCCCCTAATGTTATAATAATACAACATTCAGCAATTATACTTGGACATTTTAAACTGGCCCTTACTTACAAAACAAAAATGGACATGAAATTACTTAAATGATGAGTATGTTTGTACTAAAAATATTCTAGTACTGAATTTTCTGCATATTTTAAGAAACTCGATTGAAATTTCTTAATTTTAGAATTTTTAGAACGGTAGTTTATGCCTTTTTTTTCAAAAAAAATATGCAACCTAAATATTATTTTTTTGGCATAGTTGAAGTCATTGTGACATAACACATGACGCAAATATGACGACAAAAGGACAAAAATATGCCAGGAACATAGCGGGTGCGCAAAAACATGACTTCTTAAAAATGACACAAAAATACGTCATTGTAACATCAAAAATTGGACGTCATTTGTTTGACTAAAATGACGTTTATTAAACGTCATCTATTGGTCATATACGATACATTCACGAATATTACCAAAATTGACTGTGAATATGTGAATATAACGTGACTGCTTGCTGGGATAATTGTCGCAACTACTTTCCGCAACTTTTGCGAATTGCTTGAGAGTTCTCTTTCAGAGTGTTTACACTATGCAAATAAATTGGTAGATATTCTCAGATATAAACTCGCGATAGTTTTACTTGCTTGTGTAAACCTAGCATTAGTGTAATTAGAGAGTGGAGGAATTCCATTGATCTAACCACATGCAATTACAAGAAACCACAGTAAACGATCTATAAAAAAAAATGTGTTGGACTTGCATTTTCTAAAATACCTAAAAAATGCGAGAAATTTTGATATAACTAAGGTATTATTATGAAATTCTACCAAATGTGGTGTTTTTTTACTAAAATTTCCTGAAAATTTGAAGGAAGTTAAAATTAAAAGTGCTATATTTACAAAAAGAAAGTGAAAATGTGTTTTTAATTTTCTATAATATGCTTGTTTTCTGGTTCAGAATATTTTCAATAGTTTAAGCTATCATAATGGTTTGTTAATGGACATATCAATCGGATAGAATTAATAGCAGCTAATAATTGTTGCTTTTATGTAGCGGATAATATATCTAAAGGTCTAATTGATATGGCAACACTGCAAATCGTTCGGTTCTTTAAATTGTTATCAGTGAAGTTGCCAAGTTAGAAACCTTGCAACGGGCAGCACTTCATTTTTAAAATAATGTCAAAATTCAATGCCAACATAACCAATGCATTGTTATTAAACAAGATTGTTAATAATTAGTTCCCACTTTGCACAGGTAAGTTGCACCATCTCAATATGATTAATTAAATAGTAACTGCCTCAACTGTTGAATAGTACAAGCCGTACATGCAGCATGGTTATGTTTATAAAAGATACCAAGCTTGGAATAATATTAACGAATTGTTTCTGTTGTTAATAAGTTATGGCAACTACATAACAAATAAAATCGAATTTTCCGATTGATGAAAAGAGAAGTGGTTATTGTTAAAATTGGAATGATTGTTAATAGTTTTGTAATAAAAATTGATTATAAAATTGACGTCTATTGCAGTGTTGCCAATTCGATGAAAAGTTAAAAATAATAGGCGGGATGCATCGCTCATGCGCGAGTCGAAATTGAAATCAAAATTAATATTTGTCTTATATTTTTAATTATTTTTATTATAATTATTTAAATATTTATTTTTATTTGTAGTTTTTTATTATAATGTATGTTAATTGTTGGTTCAATTGTAAATATGTTTTGATATTTGTATTGAATGAAGTTGGCTTCGAAGCGTAGCCGTCGATTCCCATAATTCCAAACAGTCGACGTCAATATGGCGGACGAACTTGAAAGTGAGTTTTCATTTGTTTTAAATAAATAAAGCCGTAATAAGAATCGAGTAAATGCAATCTAATGGTTAGCAACGTGCGCCTAAAGTACTAGGTTTGTTATCGCGCTATGTGCATTGTTGCGCCCCTGTTGTAAATTTGAAGGGCTGCCAGGTTCAAATTCAAATGAAAATGGAGCTCTCAATACAAATTCAAATTGTATACAGCAACATCATTAACCTTCAAATTGCAACCCTTAAAATGCCCCAATTTATGAACATTAAACAGCCAACAATCTCATCTGGCAAGTCTTGACAAAATTTATTCAAATTCTAGGTGAATCAGCTGCAGCTTTATTGGAGTTTAAAAACGGAAGAAAAATGAAAACTGAGAATATCAAAGACGAAGTCCTCACCGAGGACGAGGATTTGGACGTGGATGATGAGCCCCAGCTCGGACCAGCCGCTTTAGGTCTGCAACGCGTCGGAACGCCTCTCAATAAACCTTCGCCTACTCAACCGACACAAGTCTTAAATGCACGCGGTATGCCCGCCAGGATACGTAAAAAGAATCGATTGTTCTACGATGATATCCTTGTTAATACCCCGCATCATCGTGTCCCTTCTGCTAAAAAAGCCAAAGTTACACCGATTAAAAAACCCAAAATTCAATCTCCGTATCGTCCTAAAGAAACTCCCCCTAAGCCGGCGAAACGTGTCGTGAGAAGAATGTCGTCTCCACCTCCTCCGATGCAATCGCCCGATAGAAAAATCGGACAGCAAATTGGGTTGCGATTGAGGAATTTGTTGAAGCTTCCGAAAGCTCATAAATGGGTGTGCTACGAGTGGTTTTATAGTAATATTGATCGAAGTTTGTTCAGCGGTGATAACGATTTTACAATTTGTCTGAAGGAATCTTTTCCGGAATTGAAAACACGTGAACTTAGCAGGATTGAGTGGACAAAAATTCGGAGGATGATGGGAAGGCCCAGAAGGTGCTCGCAAGCTTTTTTCAATCAGGAGAGGCTCGATTTGGAAAAGAAACGGAATAAAATACGTGCATTGCAGCAACGCAAGGTATTTTCAGTCTGATTTGTATAAAAAATAAAAAACCGTCTCACTCTAAAATAACAAACTTTTAATAAATTTGTTTTTAAAGTGAGAGTTATTGCAATGTAACCTCACATTGTTTTAAAAGCAAATAAATAAAGAACTTAACCTGGCATTTAAGCTATATAGCATTTTCTCACACTTTTTTTGCATATTTTTTTATTCTTTATAAGTATTTCCTTTATCAATTTATGCCAAATTTATATTTTTATAGAACACAGTTTACAATAAGCAATACTCAACGACGGTTTAAGGTTTGAGAGAGTTTTTGTTAATTAATGACCAGTCGTGCTGCCGCATTATTCTTTTCATTTTTATAATTTTATGCCGCAATAATTGATTTTAAACTGTTATACCAAATTAACTTGCTTAAATTATGTTATGGACAAAGACATAGAAAACTAGAGTAATCACATTTAGAATATTGTTGTTTTATAAATTTTATGTTTTATTGAAAATGTTTATTATAGTGTAAAATATTTTTTCTTTAAATAATGCATTTAAACAATAATTATTCATGTATGTAATATATAAACTTAATTTTATTAAGTTAACCCCTTAATAAACTACTGTGAGAGAAAGTGCTTGCGCGTGACCAATTTCTATCTAGCAAACAATGCCGGGTTAAGAAATTTTTCATTAAAAAGAAAAATATATTTTTTTAAGAAAATATTGAAATTAACAGCAACATGTGAAAAAATATTGCATATAAGTTTTTTAATATTTAATAATTAATCATTTTTAGGTTACGGACATGTCAACTTTTCAAGATCTCCCATCGGAAATTCCGATGCAATTAGTAATAGGAACCAAGGTGACAGCCCGATTGAGAAAACCGCAAGATGGTTTATTCACCGGCAGCATAGACGCCGTCGACACATCCAACAATACGTACAGGATAACATTTGAACGTTCAGGTTTGGGCACGCATTCCGTCCCCGATTATGAAGTCCTTTCTAATGAACCACCTGAAACAATGCCTATCACGACAGTTTCGAGCAAAATGCGCCGTAACGGCAACACTCCATCATACAACCTTGCAAAACCAATCAGTTTCAGTAGCGTTAAACTGCGCAAAGATCCGCTACTTTCCGGTTCAATGATAAACAAACCTTTAATGCCTGGATTAGATCGCGTCGGTGGTTTTCCAATAAAATTACTGGAACGTATGGTTTACGTAAAGAAAATATTAACCGCGAAACGGTTAAAAATAAAATTATTGAAAAGTATGAATACCGAAGCGGAAAAATTCAATTCGTTTGATAAGGAAATTCCCGAAGATTTCGAACGTAGATACGCCGGATATTTGATCGATTTGGAAAAACTCAACCGTGATTTGCAGTGTTATCTGGATGAAATGCAGACGTATTGTCACGAGATTGCACCTGAACCAAGCGTAGCTGCCATGTTAGCGCCCAGTCATTTACGTGAAAAATGTCGAGAAGAAGCAATCGAAATCGTGCAGCGCAGCAACTCAAGCATGGATCCCGATCAGAATGCCGTTACTAATGAAAGTATATTGGAATTGGTTACCGATTTAACGGCGCTAATGTTGCAAGTTAAGTGTCTTTCCGATTCTGATCAGAATGCTTACGAATTGCAAGTTTTGGAAGGCACGATGGAGCAAATTAAAAGGAAGTTGACGCCTGATACGCAGGTTGTTTTTCAGACAAATGTTGAAGTGCATATGAAGCATATACAGATAGGGTTAGGTCAGGCTAGTAAGCAGCCGGTCAAATATGTTTAATTTATTTTGTATAGTGTAATTAATAATCGACGGCGAGAGAAAGTGAGAAAGCAAGCAACGATAGTAGCACTGAATTTATTGCTGCACGGTGTTCTTTTATTATCGAGTATTTTATTCCAATTTCAAATTAGTAGTTGCTTTCAATTCGATACATGCAATGAATTGAATAGCAATAGTAGGCTCAAGTATGCAGTCTTGGATACGTCGTATTAGTTTCTCTATATAGAATTTTCAAAATACATCAGTATCAGACAAAAAAAAAATTCAAATTTTAATTAGTAAAACAATTTAAATATTACTGGACACCGTTGCATATCACAGTACAAACAAATTTTTATCGGACACTGCCTGAAAATAAAATGTACATAAGCAGGATCCTTCGATAATTAAAAATAAATTCAGTGCTGTTATGAATAAATTTGGTTTTCTTCGATTTGTATACATTTTATAGATGTATTTTTATAAATGATAGTTAAAAAGATAAATATGCTTTTAAAGCCTTATTGTACAAAAAGTATCTATAAAATATGAAAAAGAACTGTTAGGATTGAGTAATAAAATTTTGGCAAAGCTTCGACGGAGCTGTGCAATAATGTTGGACATTTAAGTTACGATTTCTAGTGTACACAAATTATATATATTATAAATTTGTATATTATGTATTATGATTATTATTATTGTGGAGACTTGTTTTTCATTTTTGTTCATTAACTGTAGATCGTGTTTTATTTGTGTATATTTTTTCCTTCTCTTATTTAATTATTGATTTCCTTAATGTGTGAGTCTGCGATTTCATTTTATATTCAAATTGTATAATATTTTGTATACAAAAACTTGTTTGTATGGAAAAATTGATATTTTATTTATTAACCACCAAATATTAGTGAAACACAGATGGAGCTGTTAAAATACCGAAGAATTGAATCGTTTAGGAGAAAATCAGTAGTGGCTGACCTCTCTGGTGTTAAATTTCGAACTGTTGAAATGGTGAAAAGAAAAAAACTAGGGATCGATGTTATTGCGAACTGTCAGTTGTTTTTAAAATAACCTCAATTTATAAAGGGGTGTCTACCTGTGGTTCACACTATCTGATTTACTTACGATAATATTAAATAAGAATTACAGATGTTTGAAATACAATATTGAGCATTACACTTGGACGTTGTGTTCACGTGTAATGTAAACTCAATATTGTATTTCAAAGTCTGTGATTTTTTATTTGATATAAGTAAATCACACGGTGCTTCTTATTTTTTAATATGCTTATCTAGAGATATATAATAAATATAATAAGTTATATTAGAGGTAGACCTCTAATATAACTTATTATATTTATTACCTGTAGATAATTCAACTTTTGGCATCTTCAGTATGAAATACTTTACCACATTTTCGTTCAAACAGACAGATCACATGTCGCTAACGCTGATCACGGGAGTTCGTTTTTCCAATTTCAACATCTTAAAAGTGCCATCTAGTAGATTTTAATGTTTTTCCTATGTTCTTTATTTAAAAAAAATTTAATTGTGCTTTCTTGGACCACAGCAGAAGTAAAATTTTTATAAAAAAATTATTAAGCGCGTTAACCAAACCTGGAACCCCATCGTCATTGCATATGATATCAGATGCATAAGTATCCGATAGTTATAACAATTTTAATTGCTTGGGAAATAGTCTGCTAATTATATTTTGTGCTATGAAAATGCATTCAAAATATGGTTGCCTTTAAGAAACCACATTCATTCATTTTAATTGTAATTTGATTGCAAAGTATCAAACTTTTGATCAAATTACAATCAAAATAAATTAATGCAGTTTTTGGTTAACCATATTTTTCAAGCAAACTTTTCTAAAATTTCAATACAGATTACTATTGAAACTTTTTTATTATTTTTTTTTTGCGTTTTAAGTTGAATAAAGACAACTTGTTTTTTGAAAAATTATAATTTTTTTGCCAATCAGAACGGTTTAAGTGGAATAAAGACAACAAATTTTTTTAAAACATTTTTCATAATTTTTTGCGTTTCGTAAAAACAAAATTTTTCAGAAAATTAAGTTGTCTTTATGAGGTCTAAAACGCAAAATAGACGAATAAAAAAATCAAAAAATAACTTGTTTACAATCGACTCACATTGAAACGTAAAAGAATTCAAAAAAATAAGTATTCCACTTAAAACGTTCTGAAACGCAAAAAACTTTAATGAAATTTAAAAAAAAAAAGTTGTCTTTATTCCACTTAAAATGTTCTGACACGCAAAATTTTTTTCAAGAAATATGTTTTTTTATTTGACTTCAAACGTTCTGAAACGCGAAAAGTTAATATTGTTTAAAAAAAACAAGTTGTCTTTATTCGACTTAAAATGTTCTGAAACGCAAAAAAAATAATTAGTTATGTGCGCAAACTGAGTGATTTTTATGGCACGTGAGAATATTGATTTTGGTCAAGTCCGTCAGGTCGAGACAACAAATACAGTCGAACGGTATTAAACATGAAATTTGTCATCATGGCAACAATGTCACCCTGTCACCCTGTTACCATGTCACGATGTCCCCTTGTCACCATATCACTATGTCACCCTGTCATCACTCACACACTTACAGCGTCGCACGCATACTGACGTTACATAAATATATACGTTTGTTTGTGACTTCAGACCGGAGATGGTGGCACTGACGTCACAGGTGGTGCTGACGTCATAGGTGATGGTGTCGATTCTCAAATAATCCTAGGCCCCAAATTGAAAGCAAAGATCACATCAACCAGAATATTTTTTATTAATTTTTTTTGTCTTTATAATATTGTAATTAAATCAAGCTTGGCAACAGTGCAATTTAGTCGGGTCTCAACGGTTATTCCAGTAAGTTGTCAAGTTCATGTTGCTTGTGATTGCAAATTGCAATGACGATATCGACGATAACCAAACATTTTTCAATCATTCTCATTTTTATTTGTTTAAATTATTAGTAATAAAAGATGGTTGTGATGGTTTGTTCTCCCGAACATGGTCTGCAAGCAGACGTAATATTTGCTATAGAAGGGACTGCTGTAAATGGAGCTTACATCAATGACTTGAAATCCAACTACATTATACCATCACTGGAGTAAGTTTGCTAATGAAATAAAAATACCAGCTAATAAGAGACGATAGTTAATATTAAACCATTAATAAACTCTAGCGTTTTTCACTTTGATAAGTTAAATATTAAATCATTTGATAGTTTAAAAAAAAGTAGCAAATTGGTCTTGTAAAGCTTTTTTTTTGTAAAACAAATTTTTATAAATACTAAATCTTATTTATACGTAAATCAAATTTCTCCCATAGATATGAATATTATTATTATTCTATTGGTTTTTTTAATTTGTAAAAACAAAAATTTCTACTAAGCAAGTATTGTTCACATTATGAATCGCAATTTGAAAAAAATATAAATATTACATGATTATAGTAAGCCCATAGATATTTTAGCTTGATTAATAAATTAATATTGCTAAAATATAGACGGTAATAAAATACACGTTAAATTAATTAATATGATGAATACTTGAACGGATAATTGATGTTCGGTTTGAGGTATCGTTTGCGATGTAACCTTGCTGATCGATGATAAAAGATACACACCTGATTTTGTTTCAATAACTGCTACATTAAAACCAAATAAAGAAAACGAAATTAAATACGCAAACATTTTTAGGTATTTCAGCCAGGGTAACTTAGATGAAATCAATTACATGTCGGAAAATGCTAACTGTTTATACGGAATTGTTGTGTATCATGCGGCCGATTGTCTTCCAAATCCCAGCAGCGATACAATTGGCCCATTTTCCAGTCCTGGAAAATTACTAAATGCTCTCGATAAATTAGAGTGAGTATGTTTGATAATATTAATTACGATTTTATTTATTAGAAATAAATAAAACAAAAATTACTATATTTTTAACCACAAATATTATTTATTTATTAAAAATAAACAAAAAATAAAGGTGACTTGAGTTTCGACTAATGAAGGTCATCAAGTTTTTCTTTATTTCTAATAATGACCACATAGAAGAGGTCAAAACCATCCTTATGATTTTATTTATGCTTAATAATGATTTTTATAATTGGCTTTTTAAGTCATTTTATTTAATAAAATATATTAATTATACATTTTTTGACATTAACCTAAATATGAATTTATCATAATGCTTTACACGAGCAAATAAAACTGATGCAAGTCCATATGTGAGACTGTTTACACTTTTTGAGAGTACTCTTGGAGAGTAATGGATTTGCAAGTTGGTCCTTTAATGCTAAACCGCAGCTACAGTCAGTTGATTTATTCGTAGATTTGGTGCTAATTGGATATTCTATAATTGCATCACTGCCAAGTTGTCTAAACTTAATATTTTATTAATAAAATACTTGTCAAATTGATATTTCTAAATATTTATAATTATATTGATTAGGCTAATTGGTGGCAAAGGTGAATCTCATGCTAACGTTGCTGAAGGTTTGGCGACGGCTTTGCAATGTTTCGAGGAACTTGAAACGAAACGCGATGCAGCCGCTAGCACACAGAAACATTGCATTTTGGTTTGTAACTCGCCGCCGTATTTACTACCCGTTATGGAATCTCAGACTTATTCGGGAAAAACAACCGAGCAATTGGCCGCCGTTTTACAAGAAGTAAGTTTTGCATTAAGTGATTTGGTAAACAACTTTTATTATTTGCATTTCAGAAATCCATTAATTTATCGGTAATTTCACCAAGGAAAATTCCATCACTGTATAAACTATTTGAAAAAGCTGGAGGCGATTTGGGAACTTCTCAGACTAAAAATTATGCCAAAGATCCAAGGCATTTAGTTCTTCTCAAGGGTTATAGGTATATTTTAAATTATTTGTTAAACAAATTTATTTTAAAACAATTTTTATTGCTTTTTTTAACTTTTATTTGTTTATATTTCTTTGTGACGTTATCTTGTGACAAAGTAAAATTTATTCTAGTTTGAAAGAGAGACCGATTAGTCCGCCTGGTGGTACACAAAATCAAATGAACAGTTCATCAATACCAATTACTTCACTTCCGAGTCCTTTGCCGAACAGTGACAGTCCGATACCAGCTTGTGCAGGCCAAGGAGGTAATGTTTTAGTAAAATTAAAATGTGCAATGTCAATTATTTTTATTTAGTTATCAATCAAGTTCCGCCACAAATTATGGTCAACGTTGGAATGGTGAACACGGTCAGGCCGGGAATGATTGGAACCAGCCAGTTCCAGAATCAGCCGATTCAAGCACCACCCGGTTATCCCATGGCTGGTAACCGTGCTCCCACGAGATGGATGATGCCACCATCGCAAAGACCCTACATGCAACCCGGTCAACCACAGAATACAACACCTGGTGGTAGCGCTTTAATAGCACAATTAACTCAACCGCCGAGCTCCATGCCCAGCCCTGTCAACCAATTTCCACAATGTAAGCGATTTTTTAATAAAAGTTCTATTAAATTGCTTTTTTGGTATCGGAGTAAAGAAAAATTAAATTTTTAATGCATTTTTTAGTGGGAAATAATTCTCCGATGAGCGCTCAGCAGCAACAACAGTTGCGGATCGGTATGATGGCGCAGCAGCAAGGGCAACAAGGTATACAAACATCGATGGCACAAAATCCAGGTACTCCTGGAATGCAACAAACTTCCAATCTGAATCAAGTCACTCCACCCAATCAAGTCATTGCCTCTCAAGCACAACAACAAGCAATTGTATGCATTTATTAAACAGCAATTTGAATCAATCTATTTTTATATTTTCCTATGTAGGCTCAGAATCAACCCAACCAACAAATGAATTCTGGCAGACAAACCATTTGGAGCGGAGTTTTGGAATGGATCGAGAAACCCAAGAATCCGACGGATCCTCAAAAAATTACAAAACATGTTCCTTGCTCTGTTTCTGCTAATGTTAAGGATGGAGAACCCGAATTGTAAGTTTAAAAAAAATATCAGTAGCTTCACATGTTAAATGTTCATCATACACATGTGTGCCACTGAATTATATCTAACTTGAATATCGTAAGCGGCGCTGGTCAAAAAATAACAAGCTTTTATGTTAGACAGAGCTGTCTATGTACGATGCGTCAACCTGTTTTGCACAATGAAAATATTTTTCTATTTAAATCATAATTTATTATTTTTTAGGAAAGCCGATGGTTGGCCACAAAAATTAATCATGCAATTAATGCCGAAACAATTAATCGGAAACATCGGTGGAGCCTATTTGAAGAATTCGAAATCCGTGTTGTTTCATCCTACACCATGCGAGGCGCTTGATTCTCTCACCAAAGTGATGAGCACCGGTTTTGTAAGTTTGGTTAATATAAATTAGTATTTAAATAATGATAAATGTTTCAGGCCGGCTGCGTTCACTTTACAAGCATTCCGAATCCATCAGCGTGTGATATTAAGGTTTTGATATTATTATATACTTCAGAAAAGCGAGCTTATTTAGGTTTTATACCCAACGATCAAGCCGCATTTGTCGATAGATTGCGGAAGGTTATACAGCAGCAGAAATCTACGCAAATGATGAGACAGGTATTTATTTATTGCTTTGATATTAGAACAACATTACAATCATTGAAATAGACAACAGGTCCAAATATTAATCCGCAAACTGGTGCACCAATGGGTGGCCCGACACAAATGCCCGTTTCTAATACATCGACATCGCAACCTACGCCCCCGCAAGGTTTAATGATGTCGCAAACCAATACGATGGCGATGGGTGGTGGCCAAATCACTCAAAACGTAGTTACTTCTAGTGGACAACCCGGGCAAGGGATTGGCGGGCAAGGATTGTTAGGTCAAAATGTACCCGGAGCTACAATGCAACAAAGGCTCCGTATGCCGGTAACCAAAATATTAAATAATTTTAATAAAATTACTCATAATATTATATCAGGGTATGCAACAAACTCCGCAGCTGCAAAATCAGCAGCAGCAGCAGCAGCAACCGGGTGCTAATCCAAATATGCCTGGAGGTGGTGCGGCCAATGCAGGTAATCTCATGGGAGGCCCAGGCGGGGTTCAGCAGCGCCCCGGCCAACAACCGTTCACCAACCAATTAGAAGTTGAAAGGCAAACCAATCTGGATAGAATAAACCAACTCAAGCAAACCTTGGAGGCAGCCCAACAACAAGAACAACAATACAAGAATCAATTAGAACGAATTTCACATATGAAAACGGCCCAGTTGCAGGAGGCATTGCAAGTAGCGCAGCAACAAGAACTGCAATATAAAATGCTTGACGTAAGATTGACCATTTTATTTTATTGATAATTTTATATTTTTCATTGTAAGTAGAGCCAACCCAATATAAAAAAGCTTTGAGAAGAAGAAAACGAAGTAGAACGCGAATGTGTGCAAAACCATTTTTAAAAGTTTTTGTGTTTTTGCACTTAAGGATAAGTTGTGAAAGAGATTATAAGATACTTAATAATACATTTTTTATTACTATGTCTATTACAAAATGTTTTTGACAGATGGCGAAACAAACGAATCCCCAAGCACCCAATCAGCAACAACAACGTATGTTGCGTCCAGTCATGCCCAACAATCCAGGCTTACGAACTTTATTACAACAGGTTCTTATTCAATTATTATCATCTGCTACATGAAATAAACTTATTTATTTTAGCAACCGCAATACCGACAACAAATGATGGGCATGCATCAAATGGGTGGTAATGCACCGCGTCCTCAAATGGGTCAACAGATGCAAGGAGCCGGCAATAATCAACAAGTTAATTTTGATGATGTATCTAATTTTGATTTTATGTAATATATTTTAAAGTATTATTTAGGTTAAGTATATATTAATAACTTATATTATTTGACTCCGATTTTATGTAAAATATTTTTAATGTATTTAGGTTAAGTATATATATATATATAAAAATACGATTGTTTGACTATGAAATTTATGTAGAAAAATGGACTTGAATAGTGAAACTAACATGGCTGAAACCCTGATATGGATATACAAAAGCCTTGATGAGAATAGGAAGACTTCTAAACATAATTTTGGTTGTAGTTTGTGATGTCACATTAAGGATATTAAACAAGTTTTGGATTACCCTGTATTTATTTTATCAGTGTTGCCAATAATATAAAATCGTATCAGTGTAGCCAAAATAGAAAAAAATACCAATGTTGCCAAATGCTTTTATTTCAAAACAGAATTATAACCTAAGAATATTAGCGTGTTCGTATAAATAATAAATTTTAATTCATAAAAAATAATAATGGTGCGAAAAAAAATTGATAACAGGATAAGAGTCCTTCTGGAAAATGGTGTGAAATTAGGACACCGAACTTTATTTGTAATAGTCGGAGATAAAGGCAGAGATCAGGTATTTTTTAATTAAATTAATAATACAGGAGAATTATTAATTTTATTTTAAATGCAGGTTGTAATACTGCATCATATGTTAGCGAAAGCTGAAGTTAAAGCCCGCCCATCGGTATTATGGTGCTACAAAAAGGAGCTAGGTTTCAGCAGCCACAGAAAAAAACGCATGAAATCGTTACAGCATAAACTTAAAGCCGGAAAATTAAGCATTAACGAAGACGATCCTTTTGATTTGTTTTTATCAAGCACCAAAATACGTTATTGCTATTATTCAGAAACGCATAAAATTTTGGGAAATACATACGGTAAAATTTTAATTTAAAAAAAACTTTTTTATAAAAATTTATATTTCAGGGATGTGCGTATTGCAAGATTTCGAAGCACTCACCCCAAATTTACTGGCACGTACCGTCGAGACAGTCGAAGGCGGTGGTATTGTCGTTCTTTTGCTACGTTCAATGAATTCATTAAAACAACTATACACTTTAAGCATGGATGTGCACCAACGTTTTCGTACCGATGCACATCAAGACATTGTATGTCGTTTCAATGAGCGTTTTTTATTAAGTTTAGCGTCATGCAAACGTTGCTTAGTGGTCGATGATCAATTAGCCGTCTTACCTGTATCATCGCACAATTTACATGTAACCGCAGTTGAAAAAGCTGAAACACTTACTGAATTTGAAATTGAATTAAATGAACTTAAAGAAACGTTAAGAGATACACAACCGGTTGGTAGCTTGGTTAATCTTTGCAAAACATTAGATCAAGCAAAAGCTTTATTGAAATTTATTGAAGGAATATCAGAGAAGACGTTAAGGTCGACTGTTTCATTGACTGCCAGCCGTGGTAGAGGAAAATCAGCCGCAATGGGTTTATCTGTTGCAGCCGCAGTTGCTTTTGGTTATAGCAATATATTTGTTACCAGTCCAAGCCCAGAAAATTTGAATACATTTTTTGAATTTATTTTTAAAGGTTTTGATGCTTTAGAATATCAGGAACATATCGATTATGGTTTAGTGCAAAGCACAAATCCTGAATTTAACAAGGCGATTGTTCGTGTTAATATATTTAGGGATCATCGGCAAACTATACAGGTAAATTTATTTTCATTAATACATTTCTAATATTGATTCATTGATATATTGAATAATTTTAGTATATTCATCCAACTGATGCACATCGACTTACACAAGCCGAATTATTAGTGATTGACGAAGCTGCTGCAATTCCGTTGCCATATGTTAAGGCTATGTTGGGTCCATATTTGGTTTTTCTTGCATCTACTATCAATGGTTATGAAGGTACTGGACGTTCTTTATCGTTGAAATTACTGCAGCAGTTACGTGTACAAGCTGCACCAGTTGGTGCTAACACGAATGCTACTAATAAGAAGGATACTGGAGCTGCAACTGGACGAACCTTACATGAGGTAATATTAATTATATTGTTAATTAAGAATTAAAATACTAAGCTAGATTTATATTTTGTATTTAAATGTTAGTTTGAGCTAGATATTTGTATGAGCCGAATTAATCTGTTTAAATTTCATCTAAAATATTGTTTTTTTAGGTTACATTAGATGAGTCGATTCGTTACAAACCAGGCGATGATGTTGAAAGTTGGCTTACCAAATTACTATGCCTTGATGCTACATCAGTGTCACCAATTTTATCTGGTTGTCCTCCTCCCGATAACTGCGATTTATATTACATTAACCGTGACACATTATTCTGTTATCATAGAGCTTCAGAGGAATTTTTGCAACGATTAGTTGCACTCTACGTTGCCTCACATTATAAAGTACATAAATTATTTAATTTATTGCTTTTATCAAACTTACTGCATGAATTTGCAGCTAAAGTACTGCTAGCTACCAAAAAATATGTTTTTAAATTAATGAATTTTTTTTTTCAGAATTCTCCCAATGATTTGCAAATGATGTCGGATGCGCCAGCTCATCACCTGTTCTGTTTATTAGGACCCGTAGATCCAAATAGGAGAACTTTACCGGAAATTCTTGTGGTGATACAAGTTTGTTTGGAAGGAGAGGTTTCCAAGGCTTCGGTTATGGACGGTTTTACTAGGGGAAAACGTGCAGCCGGTGATTTAATCCCTTGGACTGTTGGGCAACAATATCAAGATGCAGATTTTCCTAGGTTATCGGGTGTCAGAATTGTGCGCATAGCTACACACCCAGATTATCAAGGAGTAAGAAACTGAATTTTAAAGTCAATCAGTGTATTTATTCTGAATGATTGTACCAACATAATCTCACTTTGAAGGTTTTTTGTTTTTTTTATCAATCTAAAATTTTATATATATGATAGATACAATTACGCACAACAAAAACTTAATTTTATTTCCTTTTTAATGTGAGGTTATGTTATGAATAAAATTAAAAATACAGTTACTTTACATAATTAATATCGATTTTATGGTTTTTTTCATTAGATGGGTTATGGAGCTAGGGCATTAAATCTACTCAAAGATTATTATGAAGGCAAGGTAACAAACATCGACGATGACAACGAAGTCGATGAAATTGTCAACATAACCGAAGAAGAAATTGGATTACTAGAAGAAACAATTGAACCGAGAAAAACTTTGCCTCCATTATTATTGAAGTTAAACGAGCGCCCACCTGAAAAATTGCATTACATGGGCGTATCATTCGGACTGACAGAACCGTTACTAAAATTCTGGTAATTGCTCAAAATTTTTTGAATAAATCTGATTTTTATAATTTCAAATTTATAGGAAACGTGCCGGATATGTGCCAGTTTATTTAAGACAAACGACAAATGATTTGACAGGCGAACACTCCTGCATAATGTTAAACGTTATAAACCGTGAAGAAATGAAAGAAGAATCCGATGATTGGTTGAAAGCTTATTATACCGATTTTAGAAAACGTTTTATATCGTTATTATCGTACCAATTTAATTCATTTACGCCGGCTTTGGCTTTGGGGGTTTTAAACAACAAATCGAGAAAATTACCAAACGATGGTGAGTTCAACAATAACATTTTTTAAGCATTTCTAATTTTTATATTAGTTTTAAGCAGGAATCAGTTAGACGAGCATATGACGAGTTACGATGTGAAAAGGTTAGAAATGTACAGTAACAATTTAGTCGATTATCATTTAATAATCGATTTGATGCCTACGTTAGCCAGAATTTATTTTATGAATCACATGGGTGATGTGAATATGTCAGCAGTGCAATCTGCGATTCTTCTCGGTATTGGGCTTCAACATAAAACCGTCGATTCTTTAGCCGCTGGTCTCGATCTTCCTGCAAACCAACTTTTAGGCCTTTTTAATAGATTGATTAGGAGATCTGTGCAGTATTTTAATTCCATTTTAGAAGATGATGTTGAAAAATCTCTGGCACCAATAAAGGATGTACAATTAACGCCCGTTGCTAAGAGCATGAAAGACGAATTAGATGAAGCTGCCAAGGTAATTTTGACGATTATTATTGAAAAATTGACATTTTTACTTTTCTAATTATAGGCTTTAGAAAAGAAACAAAAGAAAGAAAAGGAAAAATTAAAAAACGAAAATTTGACACAGTTTGTAATAAAAGGATCGGAAGAAGAGTGGGGTAAAATATTAACAGGCACAGGAAAGAAGAACATAATTTCTGTGAAAAGGTATATTTTAATAAAATTAAATTGGAATTT
Source organism: Tachinus sp. AB-2021 (assembly GCA_030264575.1). Lineage (NCBI taxonomy): Eukaryota > Metazoa > Arthropoda > Insecta > Coleoptera > Staphylinidae > Tachinus > Tachinus sp. AB-2021. Next base: position 2,114 of record JARJEC010016115.1, on the reverse strand, counting down.
ATTTTTGGCATTTTTCTTGCAGCGAAAATGAAATTGTGGATGATGATCTTGTTGCACAAACTTCACTTTTGGTTTTAAATTAAAAAATATTTGTTTTGCAGCGGTGAGAAGAGAATGCATGAAAATGGAGGCGAGGTTGATAAGCAGTTGGAAGATGATTCACCCAAAAAGAAAGTTAAAAATAAGAAAAAATTTAAGAATAAATAAAATATTTATTGTTCATGTTATATATTTTTTCAAAATATAAACCTAGTTTTTTTAACTGACTTAATGTCTTTCTATTTTAATCGAACAATTCTTATACTTTTTTTTGTATAAATCAATGTTTACAGATGATGTGACATTCAATAAAATAATAGAATAAATAGTTGACTTGTGTAGTCATTGTAGTCAACCAACAGCAGTTTTGTGAGTTTTCTAATCCCTCGATTCGGGTATAAAGTCCTGTTTAGATTCACATCTAACTTCATTCCACCACCATGATAAAATATAGGGACATTTCTAATCCTACAGTTGGCGAAAATGCGCATTATACACACTAGATTGTCAAAATCATACAACATTTTCCCGCAACTTGTCTACCTCGTAAATTCAAACATCAAATCGTCGCAATTTTACACGTTTTTTCAGCGCATTTTGCAATCAATTTTATTTTATTTTTACCCTCCAAGAGTGGAACTTGATGACGCGCATTTCACAACTACTTACTGAGCCAAGTTTATAAATACAATCCCAGACATAACCTCAAAACTATTGTCAGCTCCATGGCTGGTAAAAGGGCAGCAACAAGTGACCTAAACCATGATAACTGGGATAGAGAAGAGAAAGCCGAGGATGCAGGCTCATTCAAGAAAGCCACAGATGATGTACTTCAACGACGGGTGATAAAAACAGCCCGAAGACGGAATATTGCCTCGGCCGCAACAACAGAGGTAATTATAACCAATGTATTTTAAAAAAATGTAAATTATTGATTTAGGTTGATGGAACCGGTGAAAAGAAAGGTGTGTTTGGAGGCTTTACAGGATTTGCAAAAACACCGTCCAATCCATCAACGGCATTCGGGTTTTTAGCAAAACCCGAAATAAACGGAACAGAAAAGAAGACTGAAATAGAAAAAAAGCCTGCACCGGCCACTGCACCACCAATCAATGAAACATATTTAGCGAAATTAAAAGGCCTCAATGAGAGCGTTTCAAAATGGATTAAAAAACACGTCGATGAAAACCCCTTTATTAATTTGACGCCGATTTTTGGCGATTACGAAAAATATTTTATGGATCTGGAATTGAAAAAGGATTTACCAAATTTGAGTTTTGGATCGACATCCAATGAACCCGAACATAAAATACCATTTTCATTCGGTGTTAAAGCCAACGAGGAAAAAAAAGATACACCGCTGCAACAATTTAGTTTCGGGGTTAAAACGTCCGTAGAGAGTAAAGTTGAAACACCTCAATTTTCATTCGGTAGTACAAGTAAAACCACTTTGCCGAATTTCAATGCAACATCTAGTACTGCCGGATTTACTTTTGCCGGTGGCAAAGCAAAACCGTTTGTTTTTGCCGATGTTAGTGCACCAAAACCTGTTGAAAATAAAGATGAAGAGGATGAGCCACCCACTGTTGAATTTACTCCCGTTGTCGAAGATGGTCATGTTTATAAGATTCGTTGTAAGGTGTTTGTTAAAAAAGATGGTAATTTTGGTGATAGAGGCGTAGGAAATTTGTATTTGAAACCCGTCCCCGATTCAGAAAAGGTGCAACTTATTGTTAGGGCCGATACAAATTTGGGGAATTTATTGTGTAATTTTATATTGTCCGAAGCAATTCCAATGCAAAGAATGGGTAAGAAAGATGTTATGTTGGTGTGTTTGCCGACGCCCGATTCTAAGCCACCGCCTGTTCCTATTTTGCTGAGGGTTAAGTCTCCTGAAGAAGCCGATGAACTATTAAAAACTTTAAAGAAGCACAAGAAATGAGTGGATTGTTTATTAACTAATTATCGTGTTTTATTTTTAAACAACTTTTTTTTAATAAAATTAACTTTATTGATTTATGAATTAATTGTTTTATTTTTACTAATTTGCCGTGGTCCGTGCTTGGATGGGTGTC
>JARJEC010016111.1:0-10433 GCA_030264575.1 Tachinus sp. AB-2021 | reverse complement strand
CATTCAATGTATCTTTTCAAATTTAGACGAAACAAACATTTTAAATTTACTACTATGTGTCATACTCTGGGTGCTATCCATGTTTAAAATAATTTTGAAAAATGAGATTACGAGAAAAATTGTAAAAAATGCAATTTTTAAATTATTTTAACTGTTTTGAATGAATAACAGATTAATTATATTCGTATTTGGTAAAATGATAATATAATTTTCATTGTGTGCGTTTTTTAATATATTTTTTAGAAGGTACTATCCATTGAAAATATTCATTATTTAATTCGCTATTTTTGCGTTTCGACTACAAACTAAACTAAACTAAACTAAGAAAAGTTTGACATATTTAAAAAATCATTCATGTCCATACGCTGACGATATATTTTTGTGGATAATATCGTAGTATTAAAAACATGTATACAAATAAAAAAAAACATTTATTTTACATACTCATGCAAGCAATTGTGTGAAGAAATTTTCTAAATATTTAATTTAAAAAAATGCATTAACTAGTCTAGACAAAGTTAACAACTATAACATTTGCTGTGTAATACACGTACATTTTTAATCAAACTATTCGAGTTCTATACTCAATAATATTGGAAGGACGAATTATATTAAACAAACGTGTATAAAAAGAAAGACCTTGAACACACTAATTACATAATTCATACAAAGATAATTACTTAATATCAGTACGCCTTTAAAATATTAATGCGATTAATCAAAATAAAATTATTGATCACATATCAAACCATAAATCTGCCCTTGAATACCGGCAGCACAAGCAGTCTCTTATTATTTATTACACAAGCAGTCCATCATGAAACTAATACCTAAACATTTTGAAGGTCGAGGAGACAAAATTTTTGAAAGAGATGAAATAAATTTCACGTGGATCTAGATAAGCGCCGGATGTATTCAAGAAATATGATATCTTCGTATTTACATATTCTACACGCCAACGTATTTGTATACTGTATACTCAAGTGACATACTCGGTTTTCGTGTTTTTTCCTAATTGGGCTGAACAAGATGGTAGTGATAGCGCGTTCATAATTGAGCTGTGGTGCGACATGCAAGCGATGTGTAATAAATAAAATTCACCTGGGCGAAATTATTTATGTGATGTAACTCGAATGCACACACGACGATGCGCGGTTGGATAAAAGTCCTTTCGCTTTCGAAGAATCGATATCTGTGTGTTATTAAAATGCGAAATGCCAGGAAAAAAGAAATATAGCGGTGCGCGACCTCCTGTTTACGTGACCACTAATACGGTTGCTTGATGTCTTTGATGTTCATATCAGTTGAACGCCTCCGACAGGAGCTCCGTGCGCCATTAAGTAATTGCCGATTGATTAATTTATTACGACATTGTTTCATAAATTCTGTATTTTTCCTACAAATAACGATTGATCGTATGTGCCATTTATTAATAACTTACAATTACTTAGAAAAAAAAACTGTCCATTGTAACTTTTTACGTTTATGTGCTAGCAATGCTGGCATGTCTTTAAAATCAATTTTATGATCAAATAAAAGTGGTAGTATTTATTCTTTAGCACAAAATTATCGTCAGCCAATTCTGTGTTCTTGAGCAACAGAACACATAATAACCAAAAGTAATTAGATTACTATAATACAATTTTATTGTTTTGTATATATTTATTAAAGAAGTCAAAAGATTTAAAAAGAGACCTTACTGTTAAAATCAACGTTGATCAAATCAAATACCATGTAAGCTGAATGCACGATCCGAAAGAGAGTAACGCACCGATGACCGGTCCTTCCTCTCTAACTATTTAACCTATCAATTATAATAAAAAAATAGTATACAATAATCACTTCAAATAAAATATATAAGTCAAAAAATAAGTTTCGTAGATTTTTGTGGATTTTCAATATTTTCTTAATTAATTTAGTATTTGGATTATTTTTTATTTATCATTACTTTAATTCGTTATTTACGTTTTTTCGATTATTTTCATTATTATTTATTTCATCTGTTAATTTACTAAAAAATAAATTCCTTTGATGAGCAAAAAAAAATTACTGAGCTTAGGTGTACCACACACATAAAAAAAAGAAAACGAAGAACTTATTCAAAATATATAGTTACCTTGCAGTAAATGTGACACAAATGCTTTAATTTTATATTTTAAAATGATATCTATAAAAGTATAATAAATGGTGCGGCAACGAAACGGCTAATTTGATCGGGGTAACCAGATCCCTGAAGAATGGTATGATAACCCGAGGAATAGTCTCATTCAATCAAGTAAATTGGGAAATAAGTTTTATTTGTTTATTTATTTAACGTCGGTCTATTTCTATCATCTCTGGACTAATCACCGACGCCAGTAGTTAACCACATCTGGAAATTTTGCCGCTAATTCAAGAATTCCAACCCGAATTATTGGGTTTCTTTGCGTGCACGCAATATCCAGGTAGTACACGGGACCTACAGTTTTTCTTCTTATTCGAAAGAAGGTGTGCTCAATACAACCCGAAAAAGTCCGTCCAAGTAAGGACTGCTCGGGAATCGAACCTGGACTCCTACACGGCAGTGAACACAATATCCACTGAGCCACTTGGGCGGCAAATATGTTTATTATAACAAACCGTAGCATCGATACATTGGTCAAAGTCAATGCGGATTTACTATAGAGGCCAATTTTTGTAATGGTCGGCGGATCGTTACAGTGTAGCATGCATATTGTTCGCACTTCAATGTTCATGTCAAAGGTCCTGATCGTGGCCAACAAGCAATTGTTTTGTTTGTTTTTGTAAAGGTGAACAAAACTGTAAATATTCAAAAAAGAAGAACTTGAGAACATCACAAACTATTGAAGCAGTAAACAGTTAATTTTGCATTTTTCCTGTCGCTCGGCACTCAAATATGCAGCTAATTTAAAACTTTTCTCTGCCTAGTATTGAAGAAATGAAAGTTGGAGACGTATCGTTTTAATAAGGTGGACCTGTACATTGCAATTGCAATGTGTGTATTCCGAAAAAGTTTTTCTTGTTTTTACGAAAGGTACAAAAGGCCCGGATGAAGTTATCTACTTGCGACTTATTTATATTTTGATATATAAAATCCATTGTTAGCAATAGCCGACATTTCCGTTATCATCCTCAACAAGAAGAAATATAAGAAATCATATATTTAATCAATAAATATATTTTATACTTGTTTAATTCACCTTTCAAATCAGTTTCGTTGCCGCACTGTTTATTTAAAAATATAGAAAATCTAATTCTGACCACATAGCTATATAGTTTAAATAAAATACGCAAGCTGTTCCTTTATCTGACCCATTGAAGATATTAGACAATATGAACTATGTGACATAAAAAAGTTTATCATGATACATGATAACGCTAATGTAGGATTATAATCCTTGGTAGAGCATGTTGCAAGGTACACTGACGAGAAGTGTATACCTCGAAACACATGTCTTGGAGATGCATTTTTAATAAGAATTGCATTTTTACATTGCAAATTAAGTTTATTCTATAAACTATATAAATACTTCTTCCGCCATCTCTTAACAAGAAATATCAAACTTTGTCGCAAAACTGAGCAACTCCACTATAATTACTCAAAATTCATCCTAAGACTCAGAAAAAAATTAAAAATAGTTATATAGAGATTTTGAAGTCTAGACCATTTTTTAAAATTGTTTAACTCTTGAGTAATAAACAAATTGCAAGCAATGTTACATAATATTTTATTGCGATCACTTTTAGAATTTTTAGGAGACGTTCACATACAGAATAGTGAAGCTGCAGTGCAGCGGTGTATTGCAGTTCTATTGTAATAAAATTTGGTCGTTCACATAAAGATTAGTGTAATTGCATTGCATTGAACTTGTCTTAGCATAACCGCTAAAAGTTATATCAAATTTAAATAATCAAATGAATCATATTAATTTGATATGAAGTACAGCACTTCCTTGAACGCACTGATAAAATTTCTAAAAAATTGCTATAGATTACAGTCAAATTGTGAGCCAGTTTTAATGAATAACAAAAATTTCCTTCGGCATTTACGTAGAATATTGATAAAATTGATGAGTTCTGTATTACCCATAGGAGCGTCGTCGTATCGGCCGTAATTGATTGACGTTGCATCGGTGTGTTGTAGTGTGGTATAGAAAATTTTGACCTTAGCTTCTGCACTCCAATACTGCACTATTCTGAATGTGAACGCTTACGTTTACATAAGACAAACATATTCTATACTACGATACAACTGCACTGCAACTGCACTAAATCGTATGTGAATGATACTTTAAGCAACTAGCTTCCAAGTATGTTTCTGTTTGCGAAAATCATTAGTACTGAAAGCTTGGAAGAATAAAATTAAGTAATATATAATTTTCTTCATAATTTGGTACGAATAATCGTTTATACTCTAATAATCATAAATACTCCATTCAGGTCTATTTCTCTAAGTATTATCAATAATAGAAGATTTTAAGACGACTTTGACTAAAAAATGCTTAATTCTGACCTAACCTAACCATTACTCTTGCAATTTGATTATACAAGTATTTCCTAAAAAATGCCGAAAGCTATAACTTTGTTATTATAAAATTTAAATATTCCCAAATGGTAAGAAATAACCTATCTTTAGATGTTGTCCAAACGAACTGATAACGTTAAAAGATAGCTTAACAAAGTTACAGCTTCTTGCGTTTTTTAGAAAACAGCCTGTATAATTATCGTGCATCTTTTGTGATGATATAAGATAGGAAAAAATGCCTTTCTTTAGTATATCATTTACATTACATTACGTACTATTTTCATTATAAAATTATATCTTAATTATTTATATTGTTTATAGTTTTTTTTAATATTCAGAATTTTTTCTCAGACTTTTGAAATATTTAGTCATTCACAAATTCTACCGAGTCTGCACATATTTTTTCCAATTTTGTAATTGTCATTCTTACAATAGCTTAATAGCATTTTCACGATCAGTTTTGGAATAATATTTTCACTCTCATTAATACAACATTTTTAATTCCTTATATTTATATTTTGTTAGTAAAAACTAAACTTAGTTACTATGAAAATTTAAAGATATTTATTTTGCAAAAACACGAAAAGTTAAAAAAGCTTTAAAATACGCTAATTTAAGTTTGTTAAACTCAAACTGAAAAAAAAATTAAAAAATATCTATGAAAAAAAAAACAAAACTAGCCAAATGGTTCAAATTCGTACATATAAAAGAAAATTGATCTGCTGCAACTGCAAAAAAGAAAGAACCTAAAATCCGCACAAGTTGTGTTGTAATTTATTTTTACATTTTAAATTTCGAAATGGTGCTGAAGTATTTCTAAATCAATTAAATTTAAGCTCTTAATTATAATTAAAATTTGAATAGCAAATTTTATAATCGATATAAACAATTTTACCCAACATTAATATAACAAACACTTTACCCTGCTTTTTAATTAAAGACGAGCATTAAATATACTCATTATAAAATCTCTTTTATATTTTACATTGAAAGCATTAAAGCGTGTATAAGAGAGCTTACATTAACTTTAATTAGGTATAACATAATAATGTTAATAAATATTATGGTTTAGCATAAAATATTTTAACAGCGTTTTTAGAAGTAATCCGAAATAATTAAGAGCATAATCTGAATTTTATTCTTTAATAAAACATTTGCGAAAAAGGTATTTTAGGAATAAAATACTGGCAAAAAATCCCAGCAAGCAAGTATACAACATGTTTTAAAACAAAACAAAATAATTCTATGCATCGTATCTTATAAATCTTATTATATTATAAATACTATACGCATCTGACCTCCATAGTAAATAAAAATAAAGGTTTTATTAATATACCGTATTCCATTCAATGCCATTCAGTGGCGTCGTATGGGAGAGGAGGCAGTTAATACCCAGACCCAATTTCCCTTCGCATTTATAGATCGCATTAAATGAAACTAGCATTTAAACAAGCTCGTAATTAGGACTGACGTTCGAGAGGGGAAATGAAGAAGAATGGAGCAGTTCGGGCCGTGACTGGACATATCTGAAATTAACTTTTAAAATTCCCGAACAGTTTCATTTATATTCTTTTGTCTGCCGTAAAGTCGTGGCGCCATCATAAATTGCGAAAATAATAATATTATGATAATTAATAATAATAATATTAATTTATGAATATTTTAATGACGCTATAAATGGAGTTTCTCATAATGTTACTACATTCTTTATTATCTTTTAAAAAATCATGGTGCCTAGACTGTTAATTCACAACCTGTCATAATAAGTAATAATTTATAATAGGTTTAGATATCCTTATTGAGAAATATTAATGTCAGGTATATTATGCGAACATAAATAATTATTGCTTGTAAAATCAAATTTTAACATTACTTCTGCAATAGCATATTAAAGTGTTTATTAAACATATCGACAGGTTTAGATAGATCAATGTTGAAATGCTCTTACTATATAGAATCTAGACCACTCAATTAATTATTATACCAAACATGGATTAGATTTATTTTCCTTTAAAATAGCAAATATCAAAAACCAAACTTCTAATTCAAAAAATACTTCTAGTATACTAATTTATCTCACACATGGTAAGTTTAGTCACTTCGGTATTCACACCAAAGTAAACATGTATGGAGTGCTAAAGTATAATTATCTTCAAAATTTCGTTATCTGTCAAGATATTAGACCAATATGAGAAATATGGAGTTATCAATAAGAAAGAAATTTAGTGACCAAACAGGAAAAGTTTAGACTGAGCAGAAATGTACCACAATATTTAGCACTAGGACCCAAACTGTGGAGTCTAGTCTATACTGAGCTACTTGAGATACGGCTGCTGGAAGATATGAGTAGAAGTATTAAATGAGAAGTTGGAATTGGTAATTAATATAATCAACACATGGATAAGAACTAAGGAGCTAGAATTAGCAGTGTAAAAAACAAAGACGGCATGGCATGGTTATCAACAAAAAGAACCAATCGAGGAACCAAAAAATACAAGTAAAAAAATACTAACTAATTAATAATTACAGGAAAGAAAGCCAAACCTCGGTAAAACAAAGAGATGGAAACGATAGATTAAGGATGCGAGAAAAGGAATAAAAAATGAAAAGACAACTGAGTAGGTTCATGCCAAATAAGAGAGGACCAGTAGAAGGAGCAAGAAGACTAATAACAACGGCGGCAAGAAGTAAATTACAGTATGCGGCAGAAACATAGGGAGATGCATCAAAGACAAATCAATATAAAGAAGGATATACAGAGCCTACGAAACGATTAGATGTACTTACGGCTACATACCTCACGGATCTGATGTTGAAGTAATAGACAAAGAAAATAATATACACAATATAAAGAAACAGATAGAAAAAGAAGCAAAAAGACAAACAAGAAAAAAGACAATAAAAAAGGTAAGAAGAATAAACCCAAAATGTGCTACCACACAACATAAATGCTGACTGGTCGTGAAGCTTTTGGAATCAATAAATAAGATAAAACAAAGGTAAACTAATTAATAATTAAAAAAAACACTCACGATGATAAATGATGATGAATGAAACGCTAATAAAATGCGGGGCGTGGGAGGAAAAAACTGAAAAACATAATATTAAGTCAAAAGAGCAAAACTCACAAATGTCTAAAGCTGGGCATTCAATGGCGTTCACAATGGCAGCTGCATACATCCAACAAAATAACAAAAAATACTGTTTACAATACTCCAATCACGTCAAGATTTCCAATTAATGCCGCTTCATTGTGCTATTATTTATGCCATCTGGTTAAATAAAACGCCCGCTAATGCCCAACTTTAGAAACCAAAATAAATAAATTGTTAAGAAGTGATAAAAAAAGTTGAAGAATTCTACGCCCATGACATATAAATACGAATAAAACCAAACATTTGAATCAAAGTGAAAAGAAGAAAGATAAAAATGAAAGAAAAAGCAAGAGTCATAGAGAGAAGGGAGCAGTTAATAGCATGTATTGTATCAACTACAATATGTAACATTCCGCGAGGTTAAAATCAACCCACTTCAAACAAAAGCACTATTTAGGTTTAAGATGACAAAGACAGATAACATCAGGATTTGCGCAGATGAAAAAACCGAAAGGTTTTCACATTGCCATGTGAAAATTATTCTCATCTTACTACAGCCTAAAAAAGCGTCCAAGATTAGAAGTGATTCTGTTTGGACACAAATGATCATCTCCTGCTCATCGGAAATCATGTATTTTTCAAACTTAATTCTCTTCTTTTCATTTGTTGTTGCAGAGATTTGTAAATCGTTCTACTAAAGATATCTATTGACGAAGTAGCCATGGACTCACTATACCCGGGCTGGGCACACTTTAACAGGGTATTAACAAATTATTAACAAATTGTGTACTTTCTCCATTTTTCCATAATTATTGCAATGATCTTTTTCTCGTGTGGATCATCAAATAAATTGTTTACCTTTATCTTTTATTTTTTTGTGGGACTACACCAAGTCTTCACCACGGTCACCCCAAAATGTCTTGCCGGATCACCAGTGAACAACTTACTGTTCACCGCTGCACTATCCAATTATTGACAATTCTATTATGTTCCTGTATATTACGGTTTAACTTCCACCATACATTTCAATAAATTTTCCATTTAAATAAATTTTTTCCATTTAGCCCTGTTTTTACAAATCTTTATTTATTTCTTACTATCTATGTGTATCCACTTATTTTTTAATTCATTTTTATATACACATTTCAAACGATTCATGAGAAAGCAAACAACGGATATATACATTTTTCCTCCATTTATTGCTAGTTTTATCTAGCTAGCTTTTAATTTCTATTATTATTGATATTTTTTTAAACATTTGTTAAATGGAAAAATTGATTTTTTTTTTCAAAAATAATAGTTACTAAATTTTGTGACATTGGGATTGTTGAATGAAAGAAAACTAACACACAAAAAAATCGGAATGGAATATTGTGTAATTTTATTTTTGAAATTATACAATATTCACAGATTTTCTGAAAATTTTCACCAATTTAAAAAACGCAATTTTTGATTAAGAATAGATCACTATATTTAAAAGGAGCTAAATGGATATTGACCCAAGAATTTTTGTAAAGAATAAAATTTTATGAGAAATCTATAATAAAAATGTTTCCTATATGGAGCAAAATTTTTGAAGGGTCACTGTGTATTTAGTACAATATTATTTCAATAATTTTTATAAAACTTGTTACACACTCTCATGCAATGAACAAACGCCTCCATTGAAATACGTTTCAGTTACATACTATATCTGTCTCACCTTTAAATTACCGTTAATATTGAAACCGACAGATTGCTTTGCTAACGGATAATAAAATTGACAAATGTGAAATTTCAATAATGCTTTTTATTTTTATTTGTTGGAATTAGATTTCCTTAAGTTAATTCAACTTATATTACGTAGTATTCAAAATGAATATTTGAAGAGATGCATGAAAATAATTGATAAACATCTTTAGATCAACTAGCACGTTCCGTACTTACATAATTTATAATATTATTCAAGGTTTTGCTTTGTTTTCTTTTGTTTTGTTTATCAAATTTCGGTCACATTTTTAGTCATATTATGTAAGCCACAAAATCTAAATATACACGACTGAAATCATATCTATTTGATTTATTTGTTAATTTTTTTGTTTGTTTGGCTCATTAACATTAGCATAGAAAAAAATGTCAAGGCATTTAGTAATGTGGACATTTTTTTATAAACATGCAAAAAAAATTAATAAATATGGCTTCTTATTCTTTTATATAATTAGATTTACTATATAAATTTGAAAAAAGATGTTTGCAACGGAAAATAATGTTATATAAACTTGTTACAATTATTTAATTAATAACAATATGTTATACAAAAATATCATTAATAGCAATTTTTAATTCCGTCTAAAATATTCCAAAGCTGTAAATTCCCCAATCAGATCTTTGACGCAAATGGCTATTAGTAAAGGTATATAATTAACATTAATCACGAAAATTCGAAATTGGAACATACGCAGTATATTTCTAGCATAACACAATTTAGTATATTTTTAGCATCACAAAATTGATAACAGCTAATTAAACAAAATGCACAGACTTCGTAAAAACATAATGTAAAACAAAGATAGCTCGAGAATGTCCTACTAATAATAGAGTAATGTACTATTCAGAAATAAACACAGATAGCAAAAATAGACATTTCATTGCAATTACTAGTACAATAGTCTTTAACAAACTTCATGAAATATTCAAATCGAGTAATGATAAAGTTCTTCCATTTTGTTATTGGATTTATCGCAAGCATTCGATTGATATTTATTTTATATGTATTTCTTATACAAACAACAATTTTAAAATAAATATCATTCAAATGCTAGCGACAAATCTAA
>JARJEC010016069.1:0-10256 GCA_030264575.1 Tachinus sp. AB-2021 | reverse complement strand
CTGTGAGTCATTCGTCGGCTGGATTACGCTAGACAACTTCAGTCACATTATTGTTAAAATAAAAAATGGCGGGTGGTGTTGAGGTTGAAAAGGCTCCGGTAAGTTTTTGTTTATAATATTTTACTATTTCTTGCACGATATTCCTATTTTAAAAAATAATCCATATATAATGTTGCTATTTATAAAACGGTAATCATTTGTCGCAAATGCAGTAATTATGTATGTTATAAGGGCGTTGCCATCGTTTATATTTATGTGGTAAACTATTTACTTGTAAAACTCATTTCGTTTAAATTAGATTAAGCAAATATTTCATTAGGTCAGAAAGTGATTTCATAAAATTTACAGCTCATTTTATTTGATTGTGAACCTATTTCTACTTATTGATTATTTGAAGATAGTCTGTTGATTCACTTGTTTTATAAACATTGTTTGATGACAAATGGATAGATATGTGCTCAGCTAATATTGTAATTTTGTAATAAGCAAGTACACATCACAGTGCATACTTGTTTGCAATAGTGTTCCCGTGTGTAATTTAATAATAAGTTCTCATAGTTATAATGTGGGAAACAAGTATTGTACAGATGCTTGAAGAAGTAAGTAAACAAACGTTTAAGAGATTCTTTTAAATTTGATTACTTTTGTTTTGATATTATATAATTGAGCTTCTCCGATCTTACAAGTTAAGTGACATTTTATTGAATTTTTTAATAAACAATATTTAAAATTTATTATAAGAATAATTAATTCTTATTTATTTCACCGAATGAACAGTTTGGGGGAGAAAATGTTTCCTTTTTACCGTTTCAATTCGATTGAAGTTTAAATAAAATATACTTTACCAATTTAATTTTATAAAATATAGCAATAACTTTAGATTGTGATAACATATATGGAGGATATCAATGCATGAGGTCGTAACTTATATTTTCATCAAAAATTAAATTTTGAAGGCATTCAATTTAGTTTCACTGCTTCTACCTATGGATAGTAAACATAATTTTGTTGATGATCAATTTTCTGCAATTTACAAACAATAGTAGATAAACAGCGGAAATACCTGGCATTTCCATAGCAGCGGATTATTTGTTCTGATAGGTTTGCTGCGTCAGGCAATAATTCATGTCAGTCTGCCTTTTAATACTTATGACCTGCATTTATACCCTTAATATTCGAAACTTTAACAATGAAAATCTGCATAAAATAAAGTTGTGTGGTGACAGTTTTATGTGACATTGTCTATCATACATTGGAATCTGTTTTATTTCATTAAAAAAGTTATATTTCATGTGCACTTAATTAAAAGTTGACGATTGTTTTGGTTTGATTATTATGGGTATATAGGTGACTTCTATAAATAATATATACAGTAGACTAATTAGTATGCTGGGCCATGATGGTGTGGCCCCAATTAAATTGTATAGGTAGACATGAATAACAAAAATTGCAATTAGTTTTGCATTCCTTTTAAAAATGTAGAACAGTGCTCTGTGTGACACTTCATTATTGATATTAAATTAAGTATGAATTCTAATGAAATTGATGAATATATCAAAACATTGTGACATTGCTCAAATTTTGATAACATTTTAGACATTTTACAAATATTTTAATATTACATTTATAATAAGTTAAATCTCAAGAGTTGTGTTTGTCGGTTATTTTGAGAAAACTTGTTGCAATGATTCAATTACCATGCAATACATTCTTGAGAATTACTGTGTCAAAAATTGGGGTTTATGGGATTTATGTCCAGATTATTTCCCAAATATTATTATTTTGACATAAACTTTTTTTTATATTCACAAAGGTTTATTTTAATTTTTTTTTAATGTTATGTAATTTTAAAACAATTTAAAATAAATAATATCACAAAAAAAACAAAAAATTAATTGATTTAAAGAGAGTGGTATTATTAATAAAATATTCAGTAGTTATATCCCGAGTGCATGAAAACCCCAAAATAATTACTTTTGTATAAAAAAATTTAAATTCAGATTGTAAAAGTATTGTAATTGGCATTTCAAACATAAAACCCAAAATAAATTGAAAAAATGCGTTAATTTATCAATTTCTTCATCAATTTGACTAGAGCTGCTTGATTGACAAACGGAAAAAAACTTATTTTTGAAATGTCAAAAAAATATTCACTCTATGCACATGTGCACATGCACCCGATGCATCAAATACTCGCTAATATTTGTCCACTGCTAGGTGATTTTTATAATATGCATTAATATAATTGATTGAAATTTTGTGAGGGATATATAATAGTATAGTTGGTATCAAGGGTGTTAGTAAGGTAATAGTACTAGCAAGCCGATAGTGTACAGCCTGAGGGTTGTACATCGGTCGATGCTATTATTATCTACTAAATCCCGTGATGTCTTCAACGTTTTATGTCATACCAAAACAGAATAATATTTGAAAGAATTTCATATTTTATAAAAAAAAATAAAATCGGATTACCTGGTTTCATTGTTACCAAGTACTTACTCAAAACATAAATGACAATGCTATCAGATTTGACAGTGAATATCTGAAAATTTATTATCGTAATAAATGAACATTTTATGTTAGTAAATAATTATTTTGCTTTAATTTTTGAGTATATTTTATTTAGTTAATGTGTTTAAATTATTATATAATCTTATATACTTTGTTAATACATTAAAACAAACTTATGGCATTTAATTAGACATTTTTTTAAATATTCCCATGGTATCCACAATCAATAAAATAAAAACCAGGTATTATAAAATAATGTCCTCCTTTTCAATTATAAGATCAGTAATTAATCAGATATCCATGTCATTATTATATTTTAATAATAATAATAATAATAATAATAATAATAATAGATTTATTGCCCAACAGGAAATGCATCCAAATTATAAGACAAAAAAATAATAGCATGTAATTTTTAATAAAATAAAATGGTATAAACTAAAAATTCAATTGTTGCATTGGCTAAACACAAAATATAATGGCAAACTTTTCTAGATATTTTTCATTGCAGAAATATATTTCCTGAGCGATTAAATTTGTCATAATTATTGAATACTGGCAGATATTAATTCATCCGATTTGTATACATTGATGGAGTTATGCATCAGACACCGACAGACATTAATTAATTTGTAAAGTTTGATTTGTTTATTGCGTTGCTTAGTGCCAGAGCAACTTTCAGTGTAATTCTTGCATAAGTGCAATTTTCAGTGTAAGAGTAATGACTTGATAAGATTGGTTTATAATTATAGAGGGAAATATTCAGTATAAATGCACAAAAAGCATTTGAAAAAATCACTTTTTACATAACAAAAATCCATAAAATTTTAAAAAATATTGCATAATTATAAGATTCCACACGATTCTAAAAAACTAAACTCTAAGCACCAGCAATTTGCCTATTATCACCAATAACTGCCGCAATATGGAACCTGTATCTTGCATATAGTTACATTGGACTTTGGAAGATATAGAGGAGCTGGTTGCCCAACTTCTACAACAGCACTCCTTGATTTAGCTTAGGTAAATTAAACGGCGAATAGGACAAACTGGTTTATTTTAAAAAAGAATTTACCCAAGCTAAATAAATAAAAAGAACTAAGTATTTTGGATAATGATATTCCACAAGGGTCGTTGTTTAGTATCACCCTCTTTGATGTACCGGGGTCAACGATTTCACTAGTTCAGTGGTTACCGCTGTGAAAACATCTCAATTTGTTGACAAGGTGGTGGTCTACTTTAAGGTGATTCAATGCCCGCTCATAACATGTTAACTTCAGACCACCATAGACATGGTAAACCGGAACTCTCAGTTGACAGGTTTTTGTTTCTTATCGGTGAAAATCTCAGTTCTGCCCCTCAAACCTTCACTGCCTGTACTTTATCTTTGAAGCGATAGAACCTAGAGACCGCAATGGGTGTTAATAGAGGATGACTTTTCACCTTTAACCAAACTCAGCAATGAAAATATAGATGAAGACCCATTGCCATTAGGCTGGCATTCATCAGAAAATAAGAGCTGACACGGAGAGTTTCTCTGAGGGTATTTGAGGTTCGGTTTTGCAAAATTTTGCATGGGCTTGACCTCACTTGATCAGGAAACTTAATCACGGTTTCAGGACGGGTCATGGGGTTGAAAGCTTCTTCTTCATATAGGTTACTGCCCAATCTTGGTCCCCACACTATTTCGCCAATGCAGAATTATACGAGATTCCAATTCCAAAAAATCTAATACAATTTCAATGGAATCCACCAAAATTTCACATTATTATGACAAATTGAAATAAATTTCAAATTCCAAAAAAAGTTTCACAAAATTCCAAACAAATGTACACAATTCCAATCAAATCTATAAATCTTCAAATAAATTACACAAAAACTAAAAATTTTAACTCGGGAAAATTCAGAAAATTCCACCGAATTTCAAAATTTCCGCATAATTAAAAAAAACGCTATGATAATAAAGCACACATAATTCTAGATGAATACAAAATTTTTCACAAAAAATGACTAATTTTAATCATTTTACGATAATTAAATTTAAAGAAATAAAAATTTATTTCTTTAAAAATTATAATGCTTTGTTTTTCTCAATATTATTTTAATTTTATAGTTGGAGGAGCAAGTTCGACTATTGAAATTATCCGGTCATGTGGGATTTGACAGCTTACCTGACCAATTAGTATCAAAAAGTGTTCAAAATGGATTTGTTTTTAACATCATGTGCATTGGTAAGTATTAAAGGTTGTTAAACTAAATTTTATTACATTTGATTTTACTGCAAGAAAACTTTTTTCTAATACTGCACAACACATGCTGATTACTAAAATGCAATACAATCTATAATTTCAACCAAATAGCATATATGACAAATAATGAGTGTTTGCACCAACAATCAGATGTAACACTTATAATAAAGTAATATAAAAAAATCATTGTCACCTCTCACCTTTATAAGCACACTATTTAAATGTACCTTCTGAAGTCCATGGTAGGAATGAAGCATACCAAAAATAAATAATAAATACTATATTGCTTCACAGTCACATTTACCAAATATTTAGATATGTATTATTTTCAAAAAGTTTGTATAAAATTCATAAAAAAATTAAGGAAATTCAAAAATATCTAATTATGTCCATTATTTTCAACAACCCTCTATAAAATATTTAAATATGTATATTATTTTAAACAACCTGGTATAAAATATATAAATATATCCTTAATTTTGAACAACACTGAATAAAATATATAATAGCCATTATCTTCTATAAAATATATAAAATGGGAAGCTCTAAAATATATAAAACAGATCTAAAGAAAAACTAACTTTTGTATATTTTATAATTTTAGGTGAAACTGGATTGGGAAAGTCTACCCTTATGGACTCCCTATTCAACACAAATTTTGAATCGACTCCAAGTCCACATTCGCTACCAACAGTCAAACTAAAGGCACACACATATGAATTGCAAGAAAGCAACGTCCGACTAAAGTTAACAATCGTAGACACCGTTGGTTATGGGGACCAAATAAACAAAGAAGACAGTTTCAAATCAGTCGTCGATTACATCGACGCCCAATTTGAAAACTTTTTACAAGAAGAATTAAAAATCAAACGACAACTCAATTCTTACAATGACAATCGCATACATGCCTGTTTGTATTTTATATGTCCAACTGGACACGGCCTTAAATCCATCGATTTGGTCTGTATGAAAAAACTCGACCAAAAAGTCAATATTATACCAATTATTGCCAAAGCAGATACCATCTCGAAAACTGAATTACAAAAATTCAAATCTAAAATTGTCGATGAATTACAAAATAACGGTGTTCATATTTATGAATTTCCAATCGACGATGAATCAGTTACCGAAATTAATTCATCTATGAATTCACATATACCATTCGCAGTGGTTGGTAGCACTGATTTTATGCGAATTGGTAATAAAATGGTTCGTGCACGTCAATATCCTTGGGGGACAGTGCAAGTTGAAAATGAATCTCATTGCGATTTTGTTAAATTGCGTGAAATGTTAATTCGAACGAATATGGAAGATATGAGAGAGAAAACACATGGAAAGCATTACGAATTGTATAGGAAGAAACGTTTAGAACAAATGGGATTTAGCGATGTTGATGCCGACAATAAACCCATCAGTTTTCAGCAGACTTTTGAAACTAAGCGATCTAATCATTTACAGGAATTACAACAGAAGGAAGATGAGATGAGACAAATGTTTGTGGTAAGAGTTAAGGAAAAGGAAGCCGAATTAAAGGAGGCCGAGAAAGAGGTAATAAATTTATTTTCTATATACAGTACTGTAGACTTATTACGAACCCGTTTATAGTGAACTCTCAGTTATAACGTACTAATTGCTTATAAGCAGTTTTTTACCGGTCCTTTAAAATTCTGTATAAGCGGATGTTACTGTATAAACTTTTTTGCCAATTTATGTATACTTAATTTTAGTAATAATTAGTATATTATATTATATTTTTGATGATAAATATTTAATTGAAATGGACCATTTTCAGCTACATGCTAAGTTTGATAAATTAAAAAAAGATCATACCGAAGAGAAGAAAAAGATTGATGAGAATCGTAAAAAATTGGAAGATGAAGTCATTGAATTTAACAGGCGTAAATCGCAATATACACAAATGGGGAACAGTCATCATACGCTAACCCTAGGTAAAAAGAAAAAGTAATGATTTTTATAATATTTATTATTCCACTACATTTATGTATTTTATATTTTATAAATTCCTTATCAATGGAAGGCATTGGTAAGTACTTACATTTTGCATAAAGTAGCTTACAAAATAATTGTGTACAATTCATGTGCTGTATTTAGATTAGGTGCACACTTCATAGCATGTACAAAACTTGATAGATTTCTCTCTACAATCTTGCAATTCAAAATTGTCCCTGTATGATAAATCTATTAAGGACTTGTTGCTCTTTAGCACTTTGTCTTCCTATGTAAGGAAATTAAATTATATGTATTATTGATTGTGTACAATTAAATATATTTTAAATTTTATAAGAACAATCGTATTTCATTTTTCACACTTGAGTCTCTCCTGGACGGACCAATTTTGAAAATCTTGCATAATACGTGTATTTCTTCGAGAAATTCTGCACTTTTTGCGGTTTTTTAATCTTGGGAACAATGCGTGGCCTCACTAAGTGTTCCTGGAATTTAATTAGGTAAACAAAACTGTCAAATATATATGAATAATTATTATTTAATGTATAAAAATATATACAAATTATGAGAAATAAAAAAATTAGTTACTACATTAATTAGTGTAGATGCTACACTACGAAAACTTAACGCTAGTACATATTTGAACTGCAGGTAAAATATATATAATGTACAAAATATGCTCTAATAGCTTCAACTAATACGGTAAGTAAAGTAAATTTCTAAGCATAACAAAAATAAATAATAAATGCAATTAAAATGTCACAGAATTGTTATGTTAATGATTATGTAGAATTCTATGACAAGGTAATCGGGTGCTTGAATCATGTGCATATTAGCGTATGATTGGTTCACGTGGTGGACTACGGTACTTGGCACGGATGTGCAAATATTTGGAAGCGCTTGCTGGTCGTTCTGGTGTTGGCATATCTTTGCTGTCTCTAGATACAACTTTCACCTGGCATGGGTCATGGCGTAATAGGAAATGATCCAATGTGTCCCAGCCTCCTCCTACTCGTACCATCATGTGTCGTCCTTTAAGAAGCTGAAAATGAAAAAGTATTTTAATGATACATTCCAATAAGTTATCTAACTATATAGGACTCTATTGTAATCAAAATGTGATTTCTATCTAATTATTTTATATTTTAAAATACAGCCGTTCTAAGACAAACGCGTTATCTACAAGTAGTACTCAAAGGAAATATTAAATTTTAAAGTTTATTCGATTGTCATAATTAGTTGTATATTTTTGTAATATAAATGTTATTTCTAATTTTTAAATACTTAGAAAATTTTGCGATACTGATAAAAATAGTAAAATTACTTACTTATTTTTATAAAATATTAGATACAACTTTTTTCTTATGAAAAATTCTTGTTTGATCTAAACAAAATTGCGGTACCAGCATTATTTATTGATACAGTTAATAAATAAAAACGTAAACAAAAAATGTATTTGCTTGATAAGGTGTAGATATAAAAGTTGTACTTAGGAAAGTTGAAACTTTTTGCACATTGGCTATATTTATAATAAAATTTAGATATGACATTTTCTTTTAGAATATAGTTAAATTAGAAGATAATCGTATAAACATTATAATTCATTTTTCGATTTTTTTATAGATACGACGTTTGTTCTTCTTAGCACGGCAGAATACATGAATTAATTAGTTTTAAAGAAAATCTTATTTTTATTATTATTATTAACATTGTACGACGGTTTAGTTAGAAAACAATAAAATCATAGGCGGAACAACTAAAAAAGTATGGATTACCTTCATAAGCACACTATGGAAGTAATTGAGCATACCAAAAATAAATAGTAAAAACTATATAGGCCCACTGTGGTAATATCTAAACAGGTCCATTATTTTGACCCCTTTCTAAAATTGGAACTTTTCTAGCAAGAAATTTATAAAATATCTATTATTTTAAACAATCCTGTATAAAATTTATAAAATCGTAAGTTTTTTTCCAAGAATTTCATCAAATATCTAAATTAGTGATATTGCAGGAACCAGATCTTGTATCCAGCCGAATCTTGATGACCAGATCCATTTTTAAAAATAAGTGAAAGTATAGTAGTAAAAATTACAATATTATAATAATTAAATAATTACTACGACATTAATCCATTTTAAAATAAATGTTTCAAAAGTTCGCCTCGTGTTATTTTCTTTCAAAATATGTTTTATAGACTAACAAAATCGATCTTGAAAAATCTTTAATCTACGAACCATTGATGGTGGGAAAATAAAATGCAAATGAGTAGAGCCGAAAACGGATACATTACATTGCAAAAACCTGCTTATATTGGAGATGTGCGTTCATATTTCTTGCCGATCATGCAATAATAATGACTAACAACTAATTGTTCATGAATAGTTATTGCCAGGTTTTTGAAATTCAATCTATTAATTTTCTGCGCTACGCTTTTATCTCTTATCGTCGCTCCAATTCGAGTGCGTTTATGTTGGACTGATAAGAGCGACAATTAAAGCGTAATGCCGGAAATTAATGCATTGAATAAAAAAAACCGAGAATAACTGTTCAAGAATCATCGTCCTTATCTTTCTCCAATCGGCGATAATAGTTAAACGCTCATCTAAATTATAAACCGGTTTTTGCAATTCAATGTATCAGTTTTCTGCGTTACGATTTTATCGCCGCTCTTATTGATTATCGTTACTTCAACTTAAACGCATGTTAGTTAACTGATTGGCATTCGCTTATTGCCTCATCACCAAAGTGCTTCTAAGGTTTGAAGATACAGATTTTTCAAGATCGATTTTGTCAGTTTATAACATATTTTGAAAAAAAATCTATTTCATGTAATGATCATAAAAAAGTTTCTTACGAGTTTCAGATTAAAGTCTTTCAAAATTTATGGAAATTTCTAGAATTCTAAAAGATTTGTGAATGCTAAGATTTCAAATAATTCTTGGTAGACAGATTCTAGAAAAATTATAACGGGTGTATAACAAGCGTAGAAGATTAATACAAATTAGAAAATTTGAAAGAACATTCACAAGTTCAAAAAATACTTGTTTGAATCATAAAAGTTGCTAACCGTCCAAGTTGTCGTAATGCGCTATGCCTATTGTTGAATCCTGTGCTAGAAACCGATTTTAAACCTCGGCGGATTTTTTTCTATGATTGACTTGTTAGGTTAGGTTAGGTTAAATTTTAATAAAATATTGTTTTCACATTGATGGTTTGTACTTTAGGTAAATGCCGTTTAAATGTATACGCAAATAGACAAGTTATATACATTTCATCTAGTAAATATTAGAACAGTTTGGAAATTCTTATTTAATAAATAAAATAATGAAGTTTTAGTAAATATCACACTTACCCTAACAAATACATTCCTTCCGGCAATATTGTATTTGCCTTCTCCAACCTTTTTTACGGATAACTTTGAACACTTTCCATTTGAGCAGTTGCAATTTTTCTGCATCAATCTGGTAGCTTGCTGTACTTTCCTGTCCAACTCTGTGAGGGCATCACCAGTAGGCCCTCTTCGAA
>JARJEC010016049.1:0-19580 GCA_030264575.1 Tachinus sp. AB-2021 | reverse complement strand
TCCTCAATATTATACTAGTTTATTCAAATTCTGGGCAATGTTTTCGTTATTTTTAATTTTATTGACATTCAACAAAATATTAAGCATTTGACATTTTACATTACACATATTTCTGATGACGTGGATAATCATTGGAGCATACATTTTTGATTGTCACTTATAATCTGAAGTTTTCTTGGCATGTGCCAGATATGTTGGAATTGAATAATGTCTTCTCAATTCTCAAATAAAGTCTAGTAGTGTTAGTTGTTGTAGAAGCTTTAGGGTTTGTATAAGTATATGTGACTTCGGAATAACTTTTATACATTTTCTTTTAACTGAACACCGATGTATGATCGTTCTACCACAGAGTTCTACGAACCGCTTCGATTGCGTTTTTTGTTGTTTGATTGATATGCTATGTGACGCCTGTTTTAAAATGTCTGCAACGCAATAAATCGATCATCCGTGGTCGTGGTTGAGCGTTTTTTGCTTTTATCATATCTTCTCACATATAATACCAGTCTGCTTTCATGGTGTAACACTACAATGGATCGTAAATATTAATTTGGGTCCTTGTATGTTTGATCATTACTATAGCTGCAGTCCAGCCATAAGTCAAAATTCGTAAATTTCTTTTAGCGCTAAGACTTTTCTTCACAAAAAGCGTAGATTTATGTGTTAGAAAACCTATCTGACTAACGCGTAGTTAAGTTGGTGCAACAATTGCAATACATTTTTTGTGTTTTTCATTCAAAAAGAATATCTCAGAACTTATGCATTTTTCAAATAATAAGTTTCAAATAAAAGTAGTCTAATATTGAATTTCTATAAAAAAAGACTTTTTATTTTTGTTGCGTTTTTTACTTAAATGCGGAAAACCAAATATATAATAAATTATAAATTTTGCTAAATTGAATAAAATTATTATTTTTTTTAATAATAATTAAGCTAAAAAGTATTAGAATATTATGACAAATTTGTAATCTGCACCCGTGATAACCTAGAAATCCGTCAAAAACTATGTAAGATTTTTCGAGAATGTTTTGTTTTAAACTGTAATTTAATCAGATTATTTATAAATAATTAATATTTTCTATTTAATTTAATTTTTAGCATAATCTTTGATTTATTAAATATTTGGAACTGCCAGGTATCTAGTATGTCGAATGTTGCAAAATTTAAGCAACGTTAGACTCGGTCAGTACTTAGATAGGTGACCGCATAGTTCCGCGTAATAGTACTATTTGCCATTGGAAAATAAAGGCAAATTTCTAGACTAACAAAAGCCTTAACTGAACACCCACTTGCTACATAAACACTGCTGAAGGACCTCAAGGTCGATGACCAGTTGAGTAAAAGCCAAGAAATACAAATATTATTTATATATTTAGCTTTCCCACTTTTATGTAAAAAACGCGAGTAAAACATTATTATTTACAGACAATCAACATCACAACGCCAATCTGGTAAATGTATCAATAGATTAAATATGTTTAAAATCAATTATATAATTGAATACAAATTACATTTGGTCTTCTAGATATTTCTAGGTTCTCTATATTGTTCATACGACATATAACCACGCACTCAGACCATATTGTTACTTGCGGTGGCATTATAAACCAATTTGTTTTATTTTCTGCTTGAAAACGATGCGGAAATTACTAAAGTGCACTGATGTGTTTTAATGAAGAGTAACACAAGTGTCTCCATTTAATTGCCGCTTTTAAACTTTTAATTAATCTTTGATTTATTTACCAGGTTGGCGTTGTGATACAGGTTACTTTTAAATTATATTTAGTATTTTAGATATTAGTTATTCTAGGTCCTTTATGTTGTTTATACGAAAAGCATATAACGATTCACTCAGACTCAGACCTTACAAATTAGCATTTTTTTATAGATTCATAGCCTACTTTTTGCACAAAAAAAACAATAAAAATTTCAATAATGAATTCAACAAAATAACAACTAATTTTGAAGGTTATAATTAGTAATGCCACCGAAACCGGATCAAGATTCGGTATCCGGCGGATCCGGACAATATTTGAAAGACTTTCTGGCCAAAAATCTTGATAACTATCGGGCCTGATCTGACCAGATATAATTATTTCAAGTAAATTAAAGTATAAAAAAATGCAAAAAAACAACTTCTTTTTAAATAAATTGTAAATTAAAAATAAATAATTAAAATAATAAAAACATAAAAATCAAGTTTTATAAAAAGTATGGTATAGAAATAATGATGTATTTGAGCTTCACGTCTTGCCATGGTTTGCATTGCTACCCCAACAGGCCTCCTATCCGCTTAATAAAATGATATATATATATATATATATATATATATATATATATATATATATATAAATTAATTTTTAAAAAAATTATATTAAAATTGCAACATTTAAAAAAATATATTAAAAATTGATCAATACTGCTTTAACTTAAATTATATTGTATGAATAATAACAATTTTTCTCTATAATTTGTTTTTTTGAATTTATAAAAATAACCTTTTGTTGAAAATATATGTGATTGACCAAGACGACTGGCTCACTACCAAGACGCTTGTAGTTATGCAAAGCAGCTACTTTTTAAGTAAGACAGATCTTGATCATTCATTGACACTGACAGGGTCCCACGTGATTTTTATACTCTATGCTTTTGGAGGCTCGTATATACTATCGCCTCGCGTCGTCGCGGGAGGATTCGGCCGGGTCCGGTGTATGATTCGATTCCCGTTCGGTTCTTGCCGGTGATTGAACCGGTATCAGGTTTCAACAATAAAGTGTATTTGAAGACATTACTAGTTATAAAAAAGATGTTAACACAATAAAAATAAAGAATTTAAATTGTATATTCTATTAAAATCACCATTGAAAATTTTCTAGAAAATATCACTGCTTTCAACCATTCAAGTTTCTCTCTTTCTATTTGTTTATCTTCCACTTCATTGCATTCTCTTATCATGTATTTATGGTTAAAGCAGCACATTCTGCATACTTTTCTTTTTTGTGACACTGGTTTCCACATTTGAATCTTTATTTTCATTGTTTTCGCGGCACACAATTTTTTTAAAACTAAATTGTATTAAAAAAACTGAATATGTTATACAAAGTGAAGCTGGATAGCGTTCATTTTAATTAACGAACGAAAAGTTTCTTTTAGAAAGATATTTACATTTTAATACAATTTACACAAGTTTTTAAGTTATAAAAAAAGTTTTTTTTAAACGATAATTATTTTCAACTATTGGAAAAATACAAAATTTGATATATTATAAATATTATAATAAATTGAATTGTTTCACAGCCGTATATTATAATTTTTAAACTGCTCAAAATAAAACATAAAATGATAGCAATTATTAAAAAATAACGGTTATAAAATATAATATATAATTTAAAACCGGATCGAAAAATTTACTAATGAATAAATAAATTACATAAAATTTGTTCAAAAATGTGATTTATAAAATAATTTGTTAAAAAAATATAAAATTATAAAAAGGATATGTTAAAAATTGCGATTTGGACTACTTTTAATAGAAAAGCTGCCAAAAATTGGAGTAAATTTTTTTATTGAAATCTCATCTAAAACGGATAATTTACTAAATATGTATTGTTATTTATAAAAAATAAAAATCAAATTAATTTTAGAAAAAATAAAACATAAGATTTTAAATCAAAAATCTTAGAAAAATTGCGAATACAAAGCGTTTGCTTGAGCAGTTCGGGTCTTTGCTAAAAATGCGATAGTAATTACTAAAATGACTAAACCAAAATTTGTTACAGTCTATAGTGATTTTTACTCTGTTATTTTATTTAGTATTAAAATTTTTTATATTTATAATAAGTATAATAACACATGGTGGTTTAAAAAAAAGCTTTATGAAAGTCTAATTATTACGCAATTTAGTGTACTAAGTGTACAGTAGAAAGCGGTCTGAAAAGATGGAAGTCATTAATTTAGTTATGCAATTATTTGCACTGTAATTGTGGCTGAGCCATTTTCTAACTAAAAAGAAATAAATTAACAACACATATTAATATTTCAGTCACATTATCTACATCTATGTGCATATATAAATGAACTCGGCAATATTTAGCAATAATGTTAATTGTTTCTCAGAAAATGTATACCCAAATATAGATAAAATCCAAGTTAGATAAATATTTAGTTTATAACCAGGCAGTGTTGTGTTTGCGACGCGCAGTCATTCCATTCGTAGGAACAACTGATCAATAAATCGCGGCTATGAAAAGATGAAAAGCGCATAGTGAAAATTTCCCATCGGACTAAAATCCCAAATACAGAACCGCCATTTACATATTAAAGTGTAGCTCGTATAACAATTACGAATTCCTGCAAATTTTTTCATTCCCCGATATAGTTATGGTTTATTGTATAAAATATCTACAATAAAATATTAAATTTATTGAAACAGTTATGGTATAATAGACATAGCTTATATGGCATCTGACCAATCGATTTAATGCTTAAAGATATACGTGTTATAACCTAAATATGTTTTGCTAGAACCCACCTGGAAAACATTATAATAACGGTAATTGTTTTGATATGTGCGATTTTTTTACAAAGCCTGTTTTCGTCCGTCGGGTGCTTCAAATTATGATCACACCACAAACCATTTTATTACCGTGGTAGTAAATGCAGATTCTAAAATTTATATAGAATTGCGCTTAGTTTTATTGTTTCCGATTTCATATCCGAGTTTTGTGCATAGCTACGGGGCATATTTTTTCAGCCATCTTTCCGCTGCCGAACGAATTCCAAAGAATTTTCATCACGACATAAACTTTGATGTATGGGAATTCCACAATGGTTTTAGTGGATCGGCAATTCAATGCGATTTCAATTTCTAACGAGCATTAATGCTTTTACTACTATACTACTCTTACTGTGATTTGTCATTAACACTGTTTTACCACATGTATGGCTTTTTTTAATTTAAAGGTAAAAAATTCCACCATACAAAATGAATACTATAAAATAAACTGAATAAATTAACCAATAATTCATAATAACCAATAAAAATATGATTTGTATGGTTAATTTAAAGTAATTATGATTAATTAAATGCATTGTTGCGATAGTGTCGATGCAATAAAATTGTTGCAAAATTTTCAAATCGACTGTTGTATTATTTTCACGATTTGTTTTATGTGCAGACGTATTTCTCACATAAAATTTACATGAGCAATTGATTGATTGGGCATGGAATATAATTTCAATTTATACAGACATTAATGGTTTACAACCATCGGGATTTATCAATCAATCACGTTATTGCTGGCTTCTTCTGCTGCTCGTTGGTTCAATGATGCAATTATTTAACTCATATTGTATTAACTATACAAAATTCATATCTCTTTAAATTAATACTTCAGACAGGTGATGCGCAAACCGTGGGTGACAACGTACATTACATTTTATTTAATTCTGTGGAATATTATAATTATACGGTTTTTTAAAAATTGTTTGGTATTTTTTAAGATATGTGTGAATTTTTGTAATTTTTAATAATTGTGTTAACGTTTTTGAATTGTTTTTTTCTTTTAGAATTTTTAAGATTCTTTAAAAATTTGTGAATTTTTTTAATAATTTTCTTTGTTATTATGTGAAATTAACAAATAATCTTTTCCCCTAAGAAATTTACCTGTAAGAAAAAAATGAACTTCTACTTGTTTCACAATATTTCACTAACTGTCATCGGTTTTGCCATTTTTTTTTACGGTTTTTTTATTAATTCGCGACGTTTTTTATTATTATTTAAAAAATAAATAATATTTTTTACAATTTTCATAGTCTTATTAATTTTTGGTAGATTTTTTCCCATTGATTCTCATTATTTTTCTATTAAACTTTACAATTTTTATAATATTCATATAATTTTTTTAATAAAATTCTTTACGATTTATATTGTTTACTGTACTTTTTTTTATTACTTTTTTGATTTTTAATAACTTACGTAGCTAGTATTACTTTTTGCAAATTTATTTTCTTCAATTTTTATAGTTTATGATTAACTTTAACATTCATTTTAGTTGTTTTTAGATTTAATACCAAATTTTATTAATATTTTATAGTTTTTTATTACTTGATTTTTGTAGTGTTTACCAATTTTGTTATGTAAAACAGCAATTTAAGTATTTAAAAAAAATGTTTACCAATTTATTTTTTTTCATAACTTTTGACTTTTCATTGTCCTGGTTTTGTGTTATATTTCAGACGAGCAATTTTTCTTTCAAGTGTACGGAAAGTTACTAACAGTGCCTTGGTTAGGAGGATTTAGGGCGTTCCACGAATCGCGTGGTCTGGTCGGTCTCGTATTTTCACAGCACAAATTTTTGACCGCTCTTTGGATAGCCAATAATCCGGCCCTGACTTGCAATTTGTCGATATGAAAACGAAACGTGTTTTGCCTGCTTTGTTTTCGATTAGTCTCTAATAGTACCTACCATCCGACCAGAATAAAATATATGATGTCGCCGATTAGTTAGAGTGGAAGTAGAAATATTTATCTACACAAAATATCCTTCTAAGGATCGGCCACTGAATGCGCGGATTAATTAAAGCCTGTGCAAAAAACTAGTCAGTTGGCTGTAATTGGTCTTGCCCAACAGACATTATTACACAGCTGAATATGTACACAACAATCGGTTAAGCTGCATAAGTAATTAGCGGACGACATGTATTTAAATGATATTTAATGTTAATCCCTTATTCCTGCAATATATTTACATGGACATCGTAGGTGGGGTATACATCCAACAAATATCGAACCCTATACATTTGACTATCTAAACTTACCCGCCTAGCTAATGCGTTGTTCAATTATTGGATACCTGCGATGTTTCTGCAAATATGTTGCAACAACCAATGAACATTAATTGTTATTGAAATAAATCATAACCCAACCTAATTAATTGACAACTGTTTTTCATTCGGTGGTGCTATATTTTTGCAGAAGCGTCACAGGTGTGGGTAATATATAATAATAAGAATTAGATAGCGAGTGACTGGATTTCCATAGTTATAAGTACCGGATCAATAAATTTGATTATAATGATCCACCTGCTATTGTGTCAATCCACTATTAGATATTATTTTCATCTGTCATGTTTCTGAAAATATATTGCAGCAAGCAATAAACATAATTGTTATTTAAATAAATTCTAACCTAACCTAAGAATGAATGACAGTTGTCAATGAATTACAACTGTCATTCATTCAGTTTTGAGACATTTTTTCACTAACGTTACAGGTCTAGATATTATCAAAAAATTAGATAACACAATAACTGGGCGGATTGAGTTTCCATAGTAAAATCTGTAGGTGCAGTATTTATAACTATGTGTATCCACCCACCCGCCCAGCTATTGCATCATCCAGTTATTTTATATTATTTCTACCTAAAATATATTTGCAAATATACTGCAGAAAGAGATCAACATTAATTGTTATTTAAATAAATCCTACACCTAACCGAATAAATTGACAGGTAGGGTTATTTGAATTTTCAAGAATTGGATAACACAATAGCTGGGCGGGTGGGTGGGTTTCCTTAATCAAATCTATTGCTCCAGTATTTATAACTGTGGGGATTTACCCACACACTCAGCTATTCCGCAATATCGCTTCACAGAACAATTGTCATTTAATTAGGTTAGGATTGATTTAGATAACAATGTTCATCGCTTGCTGCAATATACTTGCAGAAACATCGCAGGTGAGGATAATAACCAATAATTAAATATTGTAATAGCTGGTTCTCTAGATCAATAGATTTGATTACCCACCTTTTTATTTGTCCAGCTATTATCACCCAATTTCTGCAAATATATTGTACCACACTTATTTAATTAGAATAAGTAAGAATTTATTAAATATACATTTATCTCCTAGTACATTATTGTTTTCAGGTGTTGATAATATCAAATTTAATAACAAAATAGATAAACAGATGGGTGGGTCCCCATTGTTATAAATACTGGACTAGATAGTGACCCACCCACCCGCCCAGCTATTTAAAATATTTTCTAATGTCATGTTGCTGTAAATATATTCACGCTTAGCACTCACTGCCAGTAGGAGGTCTGCGATTGCCAATTCAATTATTTATAAAATAGTGGTGTAACCACTTTGTTATCATTATTTCTCGATGCGGCAAAACATTATCGTGGTGGAACCACATATTTTGAATCTGATTAAGTGGTACATCTTCAAGTAATTTAAGCAGTGTATTATGATTTGCAAGAATTGTATGTAGCTGTAGGAAGAAAGAAAGTAAGCTATTGTTTCATTCCAAATGTTGTTCTAGTATCCATTGGCAAAATACAAGTTGTCGAGGAGTTGGTACGGATGAAGAACTTTGGTATTTAATATGTGCCATACAAAAAGTTGATTTCTATTTAAGCGTCAAATAGCTTTGCGGGGGTTGAATGTTCTATTTTTTGAAATCTTTAAATTCTGTGTAGTTTGGAAGATGTTGATCTGGATATCTATTACAATACTCTCATTATCCATTTCAAGTCCATATACATAATATCAGCGTACTCAGTAATGCTATAAGTATACATTGCTACTTTATACTGTTTGGAAGTATGAAACTATCAACAAGCGTCAACTTGGGATTTCTAAATTTGATCAAAAATCATGTTTTTGTTGAAAAATCAATAAACAAAAACAATTATTGGTAAAAATTAATAATGTTGCTAATAATACTTTTTATTATCTGAGATAAAAAAAATATTATGTTGGTAAAATGCCATCTATTTGAGCTTTTATTATAGTTTTATAAAAACTAACATGAAATTTTTACATACATCCAATCATAATTTATTTAGTTTTGTTATTATTTTATAATTCCTTTTATAAGCAACAATTGTAATTTCTAAATTTGTTATTGTTATGTCAAAATAAGAACTTAAAGTATTGGTAACTAATCTATGTGTGATATGTTTATATGAGACTCTTTTTCCCACAATTACATGAGCTTTGATTTGCCAAAGTTAGTCGGTGAGCTAAAAAATCACCCTGTATAATTAAAATATTTATGATATAATTTTTTATTAGCGACGAAAAAGATATGTTTGTACTATAAATAAATGGTCAACAAACTTTTCAATGTAGAATATTAGATTAGTACTTGGCAGACTCCGAGGTTTAAATTCAATAACAACTGGGGTCGATATATCTAGACTTTTCAATTTATAAATATATGTAATACAAATGAAAAAGAAAGAGTGAATATGAAATAGAAACTATGAACTCAAACGAATGTATAAATAGCAAAAGTCATGAAACAAAAAATTAATACATTGGCCGAGTCAGAAATTATGACAATACAAAATTTTTTGCTGTCATTCAAGAGAAATTTTACAAAAGAAAGTCGCGTGTTTAGATGCTTGTCTTACCTATAGGGATATATTTTTGTGATCTCATTTTAGAAAACGATGTGTACTGAGTCATCCGAGAAATAATGCACGCCTGACCTAACATAAGCAATACACACGTAACACAATACGACTCAGTGAAGCTGAAAACTAATCAATTTTTTTCTCTCTCCTATGCAATAATTATACATCTGTACTGTGAGGCACGTTATTTCATAATTATTATTTATTTATATAAATAGGAGACTGTTGTGCAATCTTTTTTCTATTCGAAATAAATTACAATTTCACGCATTTCGAAGCTCACCACGAAGTTTTCGTGTAATTGCATCCGGGAAGTTCGTTAAGTATTTATTATTAGCAATACCTTGAGTACATGTCACGCGAATTTTCGTTACACGCTTGGAAATAAATTTGCAAAAATTTGTTTTTCTCAGAGGCCAGAATTAATTAAATATTATTATTATTTGTTGTTTACTTATTGTATTGAGCAATGCTTGTGGGAAAGATAATTATGTATATACAAATGACAAAGACAATACAGGATGAGCATGGAATGGAATCTTGTAATGACATTTACGTAAACATTTTTAGATATAAAATAATTATAAACTTATTTTATGGGTAATTGGATCACTATTATTTAAATCAGTGTTGGCAAACTATTGAATGAAAACCTTATTTTATTTAAAATTTTGTTGCGACCTTTAAGTTAACGTGATACTTTTTATTGTCATATAAATTTATTTGAAAGAAAATCCACTCAATAATTTCACATAACAAAATTTCACATAATTCTGAACAATCCGAAAAAGTTTTACAAAATAATTCTAAAAATACAAAATTTTGACACAATTCTTGCAAATTACAAAAAAAATTATGTGAATCTAAAAAAAACCATATGCATTTAAAAAAAATCCACATGTTTAAAAATATTCACACGGTTTATAGTTGCATTAAAAAGCAGGCAATTATATGTAAGCATGTACTAAAATTAAAATTCTTCAGTAATTACGATTCGAGAAATTTTATGAATATCTATGAAATATATATATATATATAAAAAAAAATTTGTGATATTTAAAAAATTTAAAATCTAATTTTTTAACGATTATTAATAAAATTTTGGAAAATTATATAAAAATATAGGCAGAGTAAGTGGTTATGCGCCCTTCTTGTGGAAATATATATATGTATATTAATTTCGGGAAATTCCGTAAAAACAATCACGTCACTCGCTAATTACATATATTAGAATTTTACAAAAATTCTACAAATATTCCTCATAATTTGAAAGAAGACAGGCAATTCCACACAATTAAAAAAAACTACGGAATTTTAACGAAGGTCATAAATAATTCACAAAATAATTAATAAAAAATACAATTAAAAAATCTACAAAAAAAATCATAATAGTTTGAGACAATTATTTGTACATATACACCTAAATTTTATAGTTATAACCTTTTTTAATATGAATAATATGAAAAATGTTTTCGGGACCTTTTTGCGCGGCGCCACAGATCTAAGTTTTGAAACAAGTTTATTTATTTATTTTATAATATAATATTAATTTTTAAAATCAAATCAAATTTGTTACTAATTATAAGTTACGATGCAATATTTCAAAAAATCTGTATTATTTTCTAGAAGAATTTGCGTTACTGATTTTATTGTTGATACAATTTTTATTTTTTTTACTTTTTGCTACTTCATTATTTGAAATTTTAAAACATTTAAAAAAATATTGAGTTAATTTTATAATTTTCAGAATGAATTTTAGAAAGACTCAATCTCAAATAGTTTTAATACGTTTCTAAATATTGTCCTATATTTTATAATATTTTTAATGTATTTTTTAAATATGCCACATTTTGCAAAATATCTTGATTTTTTTTAAATCGCTTTTTCTTTATTTTGTTGGAAATAATTTTACAAAGATTTATTAAAATTTTGTTCACATCTCTTTAGCACATTTATTGATATTTTTAATACACTTTTACCTATATTCTAGAAACATTTTCAAACAATTTATAGAAATTTTGCGACATTTTTTAACAATTATTAGACAATTTCTTTCACGATTCAACATTATTTTCAAAACATTTCTGAATAATTAATTATTCAAAATTTCATCGACCATACATATATATTTCTGTAATCATAACATTGAAATAGTTGTATTTCAATATTTTACAATATTTCTCAATATTACACAATATTTTCCAATATTTTGCAATATTCAAAATATCCTACAATATACATATATCATAAAATGTATGATAAAAATAATAATTGTTAATTTTTATCAATTTTATAAAATTTTGACAATATTTCAAAATAATTTAGAATTTGTTGTAATGTTTAACTTAAAAATAATTATTAATATTACAAACATATTTTTAAATATTTTCCTTATCTGTTGAATGCATCACAATAATTCCCAAACATTTCCTTCATCTCAAACGTATTTTATTCGTTAAATAACATTTTCAACGCTAACATATTCTTAACTTTTTAACAATTTGCAGTATGTGATAACATTATTGCGTTAGCAGAAATAATTCAAATTAATTTTTTTTTAAATTAGAAATAGTAGTTTGAAAAAGAAATGTAAAATTGTAATTATTGTACAAGGTGCGGCATAACTATCTTTCTATTTTCAATACGGTTTTGTAAATCCCAGTTAGGGTAGCATCAGTATAAATATTTAAAATAACAGTTTTTTAAATACCATGTGCAACCGACGGCCGTAAATCCAGCTTTTGTCGTGAAGCTGTACATTCTCAAAAACGGGCTCATTATTGCTGCACAATAAGTGTTCATTGTTGGATTTAAAATGCCGCTTAATTTAAAAATCCTTTATCTAGAAAGAAGGTGGACTTTTTCAAAGAAAGGATTTCGGCTGTTACAATTAATTAAACAAATATTTCCCGCCGCTCTTGCAAGACTTAATATAAAGATTTTCTGGTTCAATAGGATAAGAAAACAATCTCATATCCCATACATCAATCAGTGCAAGTTTTAAGAAATATTTTGCTAAGATGCTTGATCTCTATTGGGTCGTAAGGACAAGAGCATGTGGTCAAATTTAATGGAGCAAAATCAATTATAAATTAAAGCCACTCGCTACTGTACTGGCCCAATGCAAACGACTCATATGAGACGCGATATTCCAACAAAAAGAATTTGGCACCTTGCCACATTGTTTTTCTAAATTTTCCAAATACCCCAAGAAAAGCCTACGAGCAAACCAGAAATATTAAAATTAATTAATTGTATTTTAAATATATTGGTTTTATTAAGCTTCAAAAATACGGAGAGTTACGGCAGTTGTGCCGCACCCTGTATAATTACAATCAATTATATGTAGTAGCGGATTTGGTCCTACATTTGTAAGTATCAAATTAATTTCATATTAACAATAAAAATTACGTTACGTAAAAACGGAATTTAATTTTATTAAGGTATGTATCCATAAAAATAATATTTAAAACATGTAATAAATTAATGTATGTCAAGAATAAATGCATTTTATACAAAATTACGGGAAGAAATTGGAAAACTATGAAGTATTAATGAAATATTTTCGAAACTCATTAACATGACAAATAACAGTTAATGTCAATTTTATTAATAATTTTCATTCATAAATAGTACCTTGACAAATAATTAATTAATTGAATAATTAATTAATTATTTTGTATGATGGCTCGTGTAATGAGAATTTTCCCACTATCAATATGCAAAAATTTAGATTAATTAAAAATTCGTTTTATTTGCGTTCGTTAGTTTTGTAAAAATTATTTTAGGAAATAATAAATATGAAATGAGTTATTATGATTTTACTATTTGTTTGACTATTAATGTATTGCATGTCATAAATTATTATTTAATCACCACTTTTAGGAAGCTGTAAATTAATGTTTCTAATTAACTGCAAAACCGCAAGTAAGCAGATACATAATCTCATCGTTATATTTTTAATTGTATCAATATATTTGTTATATTATCTTAAAGATAAAAGGATTATTTTTTATTATTTACAAATTAGCTAAAAATCCAATTTTATTTTTATCAAAGATAATTTATTAAACATTTAAAAATATTTTTGTACATAACATTTACATATTTAACTATGACTAATTTTGAAAAATAATTTACCAAATTCTATGTAACATAAAATCAAAATTTGACAAATGATTCCTAGTGCACAAAAATTTAACAAACTGAAAAATGGAAACACGTTTGCCATTTAGAAAACTGTCTGCGTTCCATCCGACGGCTCACAGAACAGGAATACCATTCCAAGAACGAAGTGAATCCAATCAACACTATCATTTATTACAAATATCACAATCCACTCGGTCGCAAGAGATGAACATGCCAAGCAGAAAAATAAAAACTAAAATGGGCCAATTAAATTTAATCCGCGTCAAATGCAATAGTGCAAAGCGTGAAACGATAAATTGAAAAAGTGTCTAACAATTAACGGAATTAATTAATCAAAGCCCAATAGTTTTATTTACATGTCCTGTTAAAGTATTTACACAATGAAAGTAAAAGTACTGAAAACTGACCTACTGTATTTTTCACAACCATATAGTATAAACTTATACGTCATAAAGCTTGTGTTTGTGGCACTTGTTAGTGTGTCATTTAAAAGTTGAGGACTTTGTCTTATGATGGTTTGGAACATTTGAAAATTATTTATGTGCGAGCGGCTACTTAGTTTTATGGTTTATAGTTTGTTTGCTTGTGAATAATATTCTTTGCAATTTCTAAATGGTGTTTATGTAATTGATATTTTTTTGGTTTTATTTGTTTTTAAATTACTTTGACCCAATATATCAACATTTGGATAATTTTGTTAAATTAGAAATTAATTATCTTTGTTAATGTATTTGATTAGGTATGACAATAATTCAGTAAAAAGTAATGACATTGTTAATACTTAATTTTATATATTTATAAAATAATATTCTACAAATTTCAAAATTTTTAAATTTAAAAAATACCAACCGATTTTATTACATTTAAATAATAAACATTTTCAAGGTTAATATATAAATTATAAATAAATGTGTTGGTACTTTTATCATTATATCTAATTGTTATATAGGGTGCGGCATAATTGTGTCCCTATTTTTAATGTTTAATAAAACAAAAGTTATTCAAGTATTGGCCAAAGAAAGTCCACCATTATCATAATACAAGCGATTTTTCAAGTTTTGCACGACATTTGTTAAAATTTCTTGCAGTATTTGGCAAATTTCTACACTTATAGTTTTTTGTGGTTTTAGGTTGTATGAATATTTTATCTTCAAGATAACTAAAAAAAAGTCATAAGGCCATCATAAATCAAGTGAAATCTGGAATACCGCGTCTCATAGAGATCAAGTGCCGCGAGAATACTTTTCTTAAAACTAAGTAGATTGTCGTCTTATCTTGTATACGTATACTATTCGCTTGTTTTTAAAGGTTATGCGCGATACGCGCTCTATTAGACCTCACAGTTCTGTCTGCGCAGGACGAAAGGTGAATAGACTACTAGGTTCAGCTGAACAGGCAGTCTGTGATCAAATAAAAAACGAAAATGGGTTTGATCTACCCAATTCAACCGGCCAAACTGACGAGAGGAGAAGCAACCGGTGCAAGTGCAAGCTAATGACACAGTCTATTATAGCAGGATGTAAGAGTTAGGGTCAATATAGTTTAAATCAAGAATTATAGATCATCAACCAAAATAAAATAATATAAATAGAAGGGCGAAGTAGTGAACATTGTGTGAGCTCTTGTTCTGTTTTAAAAGGCTTAGAAAATTTTGAATCAATGCAAATTCTGATTTCTCTGTCTTTTACAAAGTGCATGTTTATTTTAATTTTTAGGAATGCTGAAAAAGAATAATTTGTAGAGGAGACATTTAAGCCAAATATATTCATATGCCTCGTTTATTTCCAATCTAAATGTTAAATTTTGGAAATTATCAATATTTTTAGATTAGATTAGTTATTATCTGAATTTTTATGTACATTTGCTACGTAAATGTTACAATATTTACCAACTATTTAAAAACATTTTTGACATATTTCAATGTTTTGCAACTATATCAATATTCTGAAACTTTTTGAATGAACAACACAACATTTTATTTTATTTTTGGAAAAAAGCTTCCAGTTATTTAAAAATTATCGATAAAGTGCAGAAATTGTAAAAAGTAAAGAAGTAAATTATAAAAAAATAACGTTATTTCTGATTTCGTATACTTTAGTATATGTTAACATTGATCACATTAAAAATGTTTTTCAATTTTTTTTCAATTGAGTACTTATTGTACGTTTTCTTAATTTCATGACGTTTATTGACATTTAGACATTTAATAAATCAATGTTTCACAAAAATTTTTTTAAAGTTATTGAACATTTTTCATATTTCGAGATACTTGAGTACATTTTTTGACGTTTTTGTACTGTTTTTTTATTTTATGATTGAAGGTTCTCGACGTTTTATCGACATTTTTTTTTTAATTTACAAAAAATATATTGTTTCAAAATGAGTGGTTTGTGAAGGTAAATTACAAATATTTAATTGTTCATTTTAAACTATTTTGCTTTGATTATTTAAATGTTTACACAAAAATAATCAGTTTATCATTTTTTTGTATTAACATAAATTAGAAAATTATCTTAAAATTTTGAAGCCTGCAACTATTTTATTATACATTCAAATTGCAGGTTAAGTACAATATTTAACATATTATTCGCTAATTTAGGAAAGGAAAGTTTGTGAGACACAGAGCACAGAAAAAACAGTCTTAGCGACGTTTGGTTTATACTTTTAAGGACATCAATAATAATAATTTCAGTTCCATTCATTTTTCTGCACAATGGCCAAATTAGTTTTGGGAAAGTTTATTTGATTTCAAAACCAGTGCAAGTGAGATAATTGGTTCTAAAATGTTTTTGTTGCATACTACAACTTACGAGTGAATAGTCAGCATAAAAATTGAGTTCCTGTATTAATTAAATTCCAATTTTACTTATTTGCTTTAACAAAAATTAATTATTAAATAATGCAATTAAATATTTAAATAAAATATTAAATAATTAAATGATAAATTAAGAAATTTATTTATTTTAGCTCAAGCCATATATAAATAATGTTTGTTTCTTTGTGGTCTTACTTGATTTCTAGTCTTTTAATAAGTTGTTGGCCGCCTTTGCAAGCTATAAACTGACTAGGGGCAATGGTGTAACTATAAATTTTTTTAATTATTTTTTTTGTACATACCTTTCTATAAAATCATTTTTTATTGTTAGGGCGACCCGGACATATGATAGGAAAAAGTTACGTTATCAAATAAGGTTAGAAATGTTAACCAATATAAAATACTCGCAATTATTTGTCAAAAATTTGACATTTCTGACATTTGTTTGACGTTTCAAACAACACAAACAAATAATTACTTAAAAAACTTAATCTATTTGATCTTTTTGTTACTATGTAGGTTCAAATAACTAAATAAGATTTTTTTAATGATCTCATTTCTTTTAGACTCTAAATTTTGTTTCAAAACATTTTGACAGTTTATAAAAATTTTTGGACATTTTATTTATCTTTTGATTTTATTCTTTTCGCAAATAGTTTGCAACCGTTTTATATCATTTATTAAATTTAAAAAGGAGACATTTTGCTACATTTTGCAATTATTTTGACACTTACAAATACTTTATAACACTAAAAAAAATTAGTTTAAGGTTCTCTTCATAGTTTTCGACATTTCTGAAAATTTTGCAAATATTATTTAACAAATATATTATATAGTCAAACGATTTTCTTGTAAATTTTTCGTAAATCTTACTGCATGAGTTTACTAGATTTAAAAATATTTTCTTATCAAAATTTTGTAAACATTATGTTAGGTGCTTTAATGTTTTGTTCAAATTTTGGATTTTTACAAATATTTAATATATTAAATCAAATTATGTTCTGAATTTCTTTTGCCAAAATCTATGACCATGTATGTAAAAAAATAGTGATAAAAATGTATAAAAATCACATGAAAAATGAAGTAAACACCTTATACAACAATTTGAAAAAGTTAGTAAAAAATATTAGCATTTTAGCATCTGCGTGATTTTACGCATTATATATCATGTTTATATCGACAGTTTGAATCCGCTCGGATTGATTGCATCCTAACAAAAATGCGGATATAAACATGCGGGCTGAAAATTACGATCGAATGCAAACGTCAAAGACAATCCACTAAATTGACAAAAATGAATCTAGATTAACATTTTACGACATAAACAAATAGAGAATTTAATAAATATAGCTGAAGTTAGTTACGTTTTGGCAAAGATAACAGGCTAACATGAGAGTATGAAGGCTACCGAGATCCTTGTATTAACGTGCACTAGGCTTTGGCGTGGTTAGCCTAGAAATTAAAAAAGAAATTGGAAATGTTTTCATGCTTTCAATTAGTTGACACATATTGTGACATTTTCTAAATATTAACAATTCCTAACCTTTGTAAACCTTTCTTAAGTTTTTTAAATTTTTTCTTAACCTAACCCAGCAATTCTTAATCTTTTATAGCTTGCGCACCCCTTTTCATCTTCATTTTTTTTCGTCGTCCCACCCTCCTCAAAATTATTTTGTTGTCACCATTTTTTTCCCTCATTTATTGTTGATGACCTTTTTTTCTTGTCCCAATGAATAAAATACTTTCTTCATTTTCTTTGGCCCTCTGCATCTAGGCGGCATAGTTTGAGAACCACTGACCTTTCCTATCCTAACCATATGTAATATGTACATATGGTTAGGATAAGAAAATAGTACTCTTCTAGATGTTTTAAAAATATTAAATTTTGCAAATATGTGGTGACATTTTGCAACATTTTGCATATATTTTGTATATTTTTAAAATTCAAATGATAACTTTCTGTAAGATTTCATGTTTTGTGTTTTGTTGATATAAATTGAAGAAATATGATATTGAAAAAACGAGCACTTACTAGCCAATTTATTCAGTACTGTTGACAATTTTGCAAAGAATAAAAACCTGAAAATTGATGTAGTAAAAACTTCAATTCAATAAAGAATTCAGTTAATATTAATTTTTCATAGTAAAAGTTAGTGTATATGTAAATACTCTCACTAGACTGTTATTTTATTTAAAAAAACGGTTTAGATTCAAAGTTTTCTATGGAAGTTGATACACATTGTTTTTAATCTACAAACTTAATAAGTTTTTCAAATTAGCATTTAAAAAATAGTTTGCTTTATTTACCGATTAGAAATGTATTGAAGTAATAATTAAATTAAATATATACCTTTCTCCATCATATCAGTCATAGTTGATAGAAATAAATTACAAGCACATAATTACTTGAATTAGTTTGAAACAGGCGAGAATATAAAAGTACAGAAGCACAGAAGAACAGAATTTTGCTTTATATTATTATATATTAATTAATACACAACATGCAAAAATATACACGCATTATTGTGAAACTGTAATTTTAATTCTAATTACAAAATAGATGTATAAAATCTAATGCATATAAATATGCAAAACACATAAAAGCAACGATAAACCTTCCCAGAGTTTTTATTCTTGAAAAATCCACCTCAATCTGTATAATTTTTTTTAATATAAAAAGCTTATCTCTAATCTGGTCGTTGCCTTTCACTGTACCTCCGTGCGCTCAGTACACAGCGAAACCTCAGACGTTTATTATGCTCCGCGCTATAATAATTCGGAACTGATTTACAGTTTTAATTAAAATTAATCAATATGTTTTGTGTGTTATGGAAAAGGGTCCATATTTAACGATTCACGGTGAGTGTTAATAAAAGCTTGGCGCGGGTGTAGAATTTATAATAATAATCATTGTGTGAAGACTTGCAAATATTAATTGTTGATAATCTAATAATTTCATTATCTTCAAAAATACTTAAATATTGTTGTGCAACAATTAATCTACATATAAACAGGTAATTGAAAATAGTTTGTTTTCTATATAATTAATTATGTATTGAATTTCTGAATTAATAATTTTTTATACTGCTGAATGGTAATAACAACTAATAACGCAAATAAGACAAATTGCAATGTCTTATATAATTATTACAAATAAATTAGTAAATCAATTTTATAATATTTAAATATTA
>JARJEC010016020.1:0-25419 GCA_030264575.1 Tachinus sp. AB-2021 | reverse complement strand
ATATAGTCGCATAAAAATAATACAGTTCCGTACTACAAAACACTATCTGGCCACATTTGGTGGCCTGAATGTGTGATTACTGCAATTGAAGACACAAAAGAATAAATAGAACTGTTATGAATAAACAATAAAACGATTAATATACCCCAATATGTTATAAAATTTTGTGAACTTATAAAGAACAATTATAGAAATACGCACAAAAAGTTGGAAAATGTAAAAAACATATAATATATAAAATATTGTAAAACAATGCATAATGTGAAAAAAATCGATAAGCTTATATACTCTTAAAAAACATTTTAAAAGAAAATAAGAAAAATTAATTGAAAAAACATTGATAAATTGTTAATAAAATATAGAAATACTCAAAAATACTGAAGAAATGTCACAAAATATCAAGAAAGTCAAAAACATCAAAAACAAACGTCAACATATTGAAAAATATTGCAATATATTAGAAAATGTTTTTCAAAAGAAGTTCATAAAACCGCGTAAAATAATCACAGAATTTAAAGAAAAAACATGAAAGAACGTTAAAAATTCTTTTATTAGTATGAACATTAAAAATGCTATGCAATGTTAAGAAGTTTGGATAGCTCAAAAACTATTAATAAATAAATAAAGCAACTTTTTATATCTTATCACAAATGATGTAATATGCCGTGACCATCATGCGGTGATTCAATTAAATTATTCGTGATAATATATAAAACGTTGTTATAATGCACTATCACATAGTAAAGGCTACCACCATTCAAACTATTAATAATATACATGTTTATAACTTTTGAGAAATCTTTCATCCATCTGCCACAAAATATCGAAAATAAATGCTAAAGAATATTAAAAAATATTTTAAAAATATTATATAATTATGTTATGAAATCTAAAATATTGTTAACATTCAATGAAAGATTGTAAAAATGTCAAAAAATGTACATGTTTTATCGACAAATTTTGAAAGAATTGTAAGAATTTTAAAAACTTAAAATGCAAAAAAGCTTGTAAACAGACTCGTGAAGTTTCATTTCTTAAAAATTCATCAATTTTTATAGATTTTATTTCTAAATTATATCGCTATTCTTCCTATTAACTTTGAATATTGTGAAAAGTAAAAAAGTTATGCCAAATGTCAATAATTGAAATAAGAAAACGAAGAAAATTAGTTGAGAAAATAACAAAAAACTATCAGAACAGATGGTTTTAGTTTAAGTAACTAAATTTATGTTACTATATGCCATTTTATAATTTTTTAACTAAAATTATTATTACATGTGAAAGATCAACACTTCAATTAAATGCTTTTAGCTTTCGTAAAATATCGAAATCTAAGTAGCAAATTATAGAAATAAAAATATGATATATAAAATATAATTTTAAGAAATGTGGCAAAATTATGTGAACCAAAATAAGTTGTAAAATATAAAGTATGCACATATAATATTGCAAAATTTCCAGAAATATTCTATAATATTAATCATTATATTTTTATTCTGTTATTTTATTTTCTTAGATATTTTACACCAATTTCAAAATTACAAAAAGTTATCGCAATATTCTTTGCGTTAATATTATATTAATGTGTGATCGATGAGATTCTTTTACTTCTCAATTTAAACCGGAGCACTCATCTTAATTTATTTAATATAAAGAATTTTAACATTATTCCGAAAACTTTTTTACGCCTTTGGTGTTAATAAAGTTGTTCGACGCAGTCGATCTAAACGCAATCGTTACAAACCTTTCGATGTAATTTTAATTCGTTCAACAGATTAATGTGTGAAAACCGATCTCGTTTCAGCGATCACTATTGCATCCATTAGAATCGCCTAGAAAAATATTTTTCATTGTTGCAGTTTCGATACAGCATAGAAAATCAATTTGCCAAGCTTACACGTTGTATAAACTTCTTGCCTGTACACTTTGGAATTTTATGCAAAGACATGGATGTTGAAAAGAAACAGAGCAACACTCCCCCATGAAACTTGAAACAAAAATTAAATTTATATGTCAAAAAACAATACAAATCAGAAGTGACCGACTGAAATTTTTGTTTTCGGTTGCGGTTTTGGCCAGTTTCGGCCTACATGCTCGTTTCGGCCAAAAGTAGCCAACATTTTTGCTTGGCTATTGTTTACATAAAAAAATTAAAAATAATTTTTGAACAGACTATTTGAGACCATTGTTTTAAAACTTGACAAACGATCAAAAATATAATTTTTATTGTTTTTAAAAATATTGTTTTCTAATTGTAGTTTTTGCTTTTCTTTACTACAAAAACGCGATTAATTTTTTTTTAATTTAAAACGTTTATTTTTCTTTTCAAACATTTTTGTTCGTATTAATTTTTGAACAGACCATTTGAAGCCATTGTTTTAAAACTTGATAATTAAACGATCAAAAATACAATTTTTATTGTTTTTAAAAGCATTGTTTTCTGACCGTAGTTTTTGTTTTTTATTACTACAAAAAAGCAACAAATTCTTTTTATAAATAGCAAAATGCAAATTTGCAAATAATAGTTTTATTTATTTGTTAGACTTAAATATGAATACAAGTCGTACTT
Source organism: Tachinus sp. AB-2021 (assembly GCA_030264575.1). NCBI lineage: Eukaryota > Metazoa > Arthropoda > Insecta > Coleoptera > Staphylinidae > Tachinus > Tachinus sp. AB-2021. The sequence goes on along the minus strand of JARJEC010016020.1, from coordinate 22,850 downwards.
TTATTGGTTACTTTCTAAATAATTATGTACCTATCTTCATTAAATTCTAATAATAACGTCATTTCTGATCAACTCTAGTCTTTTATAGGTATTTAATAAATTTGAGTAGTCTGTTACGTAGCTAGGAAAAACACTAGACTAAAATAGATTACTCTAGTATTTTTGTCAATGTCAATTTAATTAAATATTAACTTATAGGTCGATTCTGTGTTTGCGTCCTGTTTTGTAAGTCATAGATTTGTAAATCTATAAGCGCGTGTTCTTACAGGATATATCTAAAATAAAAAATACAGGAATCTGTAAGCTATTAGATCGCAAAGAATTGCAAATTTCTTATAGACTCATAGTCTTACAGATATTTCCTATAAGCCTTATAGATTTACACAGACCTATTAACTATTTAAGTTTCGGTTTCGGTTACGGATTCGGCTAAATATTCGGTTACGGTTTCTGTTTCAGCTAAAAATCGAGTTTCGGTCGGACACTACAAATCAGATACATCGTCTTTACAAATATAATTATAAAAAATTATCAATATTACGTAAGTAAAGTAATAAAAATAAACGATTTGTCAACTGAAACTTTTTTACTAATAAAAATGCACACACAGTGCAGAAAAAATTTCTACTTAATACTTGACTTACAATTGTTGTTTTCTGAGCCCTCCATTTAAAATTTAATTAATCTATTTTAAATACGAAATAGAAAAGAAAATATGTAATTAGAAAATATTGAGAACGTTTTTGTTCAAATTTAATTTATGTAGCATGTAATATTAAAGAAAAATGTTCTCTATAACATTTCATGTTATTAATGCGATAAGACATTTTTTAAGAGCATGAAATTAAAAGCAATTTATCACTTGGATGAATTTGTTAAAGGGCCACACACATATATTGTTTGGGATTGGGGCAAGTGACTAATTGCCTATTATGATTCAGTACTGTATGCACAGACTACAGTTATATCGCCTTGAGCCTAAAAATTCTATCGAAATAAAAATTAAATGTCAGATTAATAATGAAAACAAACAACCATATCTTTTCATTTAACCTTACACAGAAATGCAATGACAAATTCAATTGTTTTGTGGATTTGATAACTATTCAGATATGCTATATAATTCTTATTTTTATAAATAGAAACAGTGACGAACTTGGCCTCATTTTTTAGGTATTTTCTATAAAACTGAAAAGTATTTATATAATTTGTTTAAAAAAGAAATAATATATTTAAATTGCTCAATACCTGATAATTTTGCTGGCTAAAGCTGCCAATACTGAAGAACTTGTAGAACAATAATTATATGTCGTACTAATTCTAAAAATAAATGCTAAAGAAGTAACACGTTGTAACAGGTTATGCAATTTGCTTAAAAGACTTTGATTGCTGTAGAAGTAATGGTATGACCTGGCAACGCCGAAGGTAATTAGTTTTAATATTATGGTTAACTTAATAAATGCAATGCTAATTGATAATGTAATAACGATGTTACGCAATGATAAATCTACTCCTCGTGGAGGGATTTGCCTCTATGAGCTTGTAATAAAGTGCAGTCACTTAAAAATGTGTAATATCATTTATCATAAAAAATATTTTTAATTTGAATAATGCTTCATAGAAATTCAAAATGCTACATAAATTATATGTAGTTAATATGAAAAAGTATTTTAAAACATTAATAAAGTTTTAATTGTTTTGTTATTAATATACCAAAGGGCATTGATCGGAATCGATTGAATTAGGGATTGTAGTGCAATTCCATGCTGTTCATAAATAACATATGATGCGCACCCTCCTGCTCAAATGTTTAGTATCGTATATGCCTAGAAGAGCTGAAATTTATTTTATTATCCACTGGAGATGGTTGATTTTTCACCCTACTTCGAAAACCAACATAAACCGGAAAACAGATAAATTCTAATAAAAACTCGGCAAAAAAATCAATACGGGTTAAATAAATTCAAATAATTTAAATATTATTTGCATTTGCAAAATTTCTAAAATTTCTCCTTGATATTCAAAATTCTCGCGTTCTTATATCCACGGTGCACTCATAATTTTTATTGCAGAGTTGGCGCTGTGCATGCGTTCGATACTCCCTCATTAATTTATGATTTAGTTCACAGCAAGTGCTATATTTATATCCCTGCACACAGGGAGAAAAGTGGTAGAAATGGAGAAAGGGCAAAAATATGTGTATCGTAAAAACATAATAATTAAAAAAAACGCGAAATGTTTGTGCACTTTCACAATCAAATTACAATTAAAATGAATGAATGCGCTTTCTTCAAGGCAACCATATTTTGAACGCAAACTTTTCTGGATAATTTTCATAGCACAAAATATATTTAACAGATAAATTTTGCTCGATGGGGTTAAGCAAAAAAAACACAATCATTGATGCATAACATACGCTAATAAAATGCAAGGTATGTGAGAAGGATTAAAAAAAACTAGAAAAACTATTGGAAAGGAAAGACATGGGGCTTATAAACACAAAACAAAAACCAAAAGAAAACATAAGTTAAAATAAAATCAAAAGAATAAATAAACACAAAAAGTTACATGAGAGAAATGTAGTTCTTGGCAGGAAAGTGGGATGTTGTCCCTCTTTCCTACATTATTACTGCAAAAAATTTTCGTAGGCTTGAAAGCAGCCCTCATCGAACTAAAATAGGTTGATAAATAACATCGATTAGGAGGAAAACAGTATAATATGTCATGATCAGATCATCGGCAAGAATCTCTTATGAAGGCATTATTGCGTCCCAAAAAGTTGCAGTGTTGACTACTATGGTCATTGGTTGCTCATTTAGTAGTTAAAAGACCAGGTCTAGCCTAGAGATAAAATACAACAACTAAAAACTTAATAAATGCAACAATAATCTATATTTCGTAAATTTTCGGCCTTGAAAATATAGTTCAAAGATTTTTCTTCTTTTCAGCACCGTCTCTATCCATTCTAATCCGCGTCGATTACTTTTCAGAACTTCTTTCTTCTCTTTTCTCATTTCGCTACATTCAGTTAACTTATGGCCAAGAGTTTCCCTGGTCTCTCCACATATTCTGCATGCTTTCTTTTCTTTATGCATCATAAAAATGTGTCACTCTTTCTTCATTCCCACATTTGAACCTTGCAATCGTTTTTGTCTTCTTTACATTATCACTTTCTAGATACAATGGTAGTATGGTTTCCTTTATAATTGCATAACTGCCATTATATCTAGACTCATGCATTCTAGTATTTCTCTACTTTGTCTTTAAACATCTCTATTTCTCTCTAAAATGTTGCTCCATATACTTCTTTCACTGTTTCAAATTGTCTTAGCATTTACACTTGCATATCCAGTCCTATTATACTAGTTATCTAAGTTTTTCATTTTTTACATTAATTTTCTCTTTCAATTATTCCTCTAAGATTTTATATTCGTTTCTCTGTTTTAGTCTATCTTCATACTTTATAGCTCGTTTTCTAGCTTCTACCCTAATTTTATCTTTTTTGTCTCTTCGAATACAATGTACGTTGGTATTTCTTTATTATTATTATTTATTTAGACCCAACTATCATTTCCAGTACTTTGCCTGAAATGACTCCAGCTTTTCTTATTTCATCTATCCCCAAACTTTCTCTCCATATAACATCATACTCCTTACTAAACTGTCAAACAACATATTTTTAATTTCTTTACCATCATTCATTCTTTCACCTATACCCCATACTTGCCCTACTACTTTGTTTGCTTTTCCTGCTAATTCATTTATTAATTATTAATCGAACATAACCTAAATATTTAAAAGTTTTTACTACTTCAATTATATTCACCTCCCATCTCAAATCCTATATTTGATAGTCTTCGTCCTCCTTTTCTAAACATCATAATCTTTGTTTTATTTTTTCTAGGGTTCCAATCATCCCTTTCATTCTTACAGAAAAACGAATTTATCGTTTAACTTATGTAAAGACGACTTAAAAAGACGAAAAATAAATTACTTCGTATAATACAAAAGCAACTTAACTTGCAACTTCATATATTGTTTTTTATATTATATTTTTTAATTTTTTTTAAATTACATTTTATTTTCAAACCTTTTATTCTTTTTGCTTCTGTAGCAATAATCACTGTGTTGTTAGCATATGCCAAAGACCACACTTTCTCTCTACCAACTACAATCCCACGTGTCTGCGCAGAACATAACTTTTCATTAATATTTGAAATGTATGCTGCAACCAAGTTGGAACTCAATAGGCATCCCTGCGTCAACCCTATTCTAGTCCAAAACCTTTGAATCATTTCACCATTCACCCGCACTCTATTAGTTGTCTTTACAAATATTTCGATAAATGATTTAATAAATAAGTAATCCTAATCTAATATCACACAAAACAATTAACACTTATAAATTTTGCAAAAAAATATCTTATTCTAAAGCACAGGAAATAATTCAATAAGAGATAATGTAAACAAATTATATAAAAATTATTATAATAAGTAAATGTCAATTTACAATTTATATTCAATTATACTTTTTAATAATAAACCGACAATTAAAAAAAAATTACTAAAACGTTTTGAATAGAAATGTAAAAAAAGTTAAATATCTCTTAAACATTTTAATACTTCAATTTAGAAAGATATTTGTTATTCTCAAAAGTAACTTATTAGTAGATATTATTAACTTAATAAAACTATCAATGTTATTTTAAATAGTTATATAATATGCATATTATTCAGAATTATTTTGAATAAAACGACACTTTTCACATAGTAGAGCAAACAAAATTGATTTATATAAGATATGTTACACTGTATCCACTGGAAAACCTTTTAGATAGTATAACATTTACCTATAACGAAAATGGAAGATGAGTTCATTATATAAAGTATGAATAAGGGAGTAACAAATTTTGAGCAAATTTAGTTAGGTGTGCGCACCCCACGACTGTTCACGTAATAATAAGCAAATATTCTCCACCCACTTTAGCAGATAATCAATATTTATTCTATATCAGTAACATCATCAAGAATCATAGCAAGAAATTTGAAATATTTAAATATAAAAGCACAAAACTTCATAAATAAAAACCGAACAGCATATTATGATTATACAATAGAAGTTTTCTTGTAAAGTTTTTTGCACTGTTTTTCTTTATAATTACAAGACAAACATAATTTAATTTAGAAAAATAGGTTCGACTGGTTTTATCAAGTAATCAGTGTAAATCAAACTTGATAAATTAATTATTATTTGTCGGTGTCAACAACAAAATATTTATAAATTATTTGAAAAATATTCTACTGTTGTCCAAAAGTAAGTATGTCATATTGGAAAAGCGCAAAAAATGCAACATTCGATACTTAATTTCAAAATGCCAAGAAAGTTTTCTATTTGAACAGCGAGCTCCTCAAAATATCAATTTTTTTAAAGTTTTTAATATATTGCTTTAAGTATAAACCAATTTGTTATTTTTAGTAGAATAAAAGTTGAGTAAAGTTTAAAGAAAATTAATAATAAGGAAAATGGATAAAACAACTCTAAAAAAAACAAGTAAAATCAATCAATTGTATTGATTTCTGTTAAAAGACCCAGTAAAATTAAAATTGACTTAATTTTGTTTGAAATAATTAAACTTACAAATGTTTTTCTCAATCTAGTAGATTCACTACCATTTCTACATTTTTTTTTATTTCTTCAGTTCTTGACTTTGCAGATTGATCACTTTTGAAAATATTTTAAATAGCTTTCTGTCGCATTTGAATTTTTGTTGCCAGCATTTTATTTATATGATGAGACGACATGTATGATGATGATGAAGCATATGCATAGCTACATAAAAACTATAAATGTATTTCATTTATACATATCTTCACAAATCATTAACTTTAGGAATAGGACGATGTTAAATAAACAAATATAAAAATAAAGACTTTAATTCAAATTTAAATATAATTTATATTTCACCTTTCACAACTGAATTACGCTAAGTTATTTCAATAAAAAATTTTAAACCGGTATTTCTGTTACAATTTGTTTACAGTTTAAAATAGTTTTACGTTTGATTGCAATTAGTTTATTGTTAAACATTGACCTTTAATGAACCATCAAGGTAGATATCCTTCCCGTAGAAAACAATGCATTATTAATAGATTTATAAACTATTCATGCATCGTTTCTCTTTCCTACACAAACAACATTTTTCTTTTACTGGTGTTCTTAATTCTACAATTGGAGGAAATCCGCACGCGGGTCCTTGAATTTGTTTAATTGTGGGTTAGAACGTCTGCTACTGACCTAGGTTTTGTTTACGTAATTAGCTGTAATCGTCGCTCGCTTTGTCTCCCCAAGCTTCCGTGTAGACTAGCGCGGAAGGAAAACGGCGAAAAAATTCGTTCCACAGGAATATTCTCGTCTCAGTTTATAAGGTCAATTTGTCGCCGCGAACAGCGTGACAGCGGTTCGTGGTTCCGTCGCTACCTCCACCTCACCCCTTCCATAGATCAGTATTCTAATGACACGTTATTAGTTGAGCCGAGCGAAAATCCCGGCGATTACTTGGGTTCATAAGAACAATACCAGATAATTTCACGTATCGTTTGCGCTCTTCTCGATATACTATGCGGATGGTATATGACAATAGATGTAGAAAGTGCAATGCATAAAGTGAATACGCAGAACATGTTATAATAGCTTTATATGTAATGCAAGATGATAATTCACTAATCGTGGGTTGGGAAAATCAGATAATTCTGGATTATTTGAAGCAATCTATTGGTCGGCACGCACGTTTTAAATTTGCATATTTTATGATAATATTTTGATCAAAATTTCCATAACCATACCATACCCTTCGTATTAAGAAAATCATTATATAAATACAAATAATTTTTGAATAAATTAAATTCAGAAATCATTACGTTATTTATTTAGGTGTTAAATAAACCCAGACAGTTCAAAAAGTTGATTTTGAGAAGCACTTGAATAAAATTATGTTTGAAATATTCTTTTCAGTTTATTATAAATACTCTTCTAAGCCTGAGTCATAATTAAGTTTGAAATTATATGGATAATAATAAATTATCACTAAAAATACAAATTTTATGTCTTTCCGAACCAGTCGGCAAAGATTTCACACGAGTTCGAGAACCACTAATTTGGAAAGAAATATTTAAAACATGACGCTACAGCAAAGTCCGATCTAATTGACTCACGAATTCCAAATCGATCAACCCTTTGTTTAATCGCCGTGCTTCTAGGAAGACGCTCTCCTAAAATCCGGCGGAGAATCATCGTACGGCATTGTTGGGGTAAAAACGGCGAGCTCTTTTCTTCCCGTCGCCGCGCTGGAATGCCGAATGCCGCGCCGTCCTTGAACCCCGCTCGCATACACAAACGAGAAAACAATACGATATTTATTTTCATTTTTCGTATTTCCACGATCCGTCTAGAGATGGAGAAGCAACTGTTTCAACGATTCCATGGTTAATATGCAGATAGTATTCGCGATTGTGTCTGGTCTGTAGTTGTAACTATAAATTACATGGAGTTATTATATATTTTAAGAAAATTTTAAAAGCAAGAAATGAATATCATTATATTGTGTAGACAATAGGCTCCAACGATAATATGTAGTTTTAAATGTATTCTCATTAATATGAACTACTATTGTTGAAAATAATAAAGACACATTGTTATATGCATATGGGGAGTGAAATGCAATGCAGCATATCCGCTCTAAACCAATTAACTCGAATCAATGATAAATATATCATTTATCCATAGAAAATCTTGCATTATACAAGCATAAAAATTGTATATCTGTAGGTGTGTACTGTTCATTTAATTACAGTATAATAATTATAAATATGCATTGTATTGTTTACTTCTAATACTTCAAGATTACATCTCATCTAGATGGTATTCATTTTGATGTTACTGATATAACAAACTATATATAACTATACATTTATGATATAATGATACAAGGTTCGCCAGTAAAACAGGGAGAATTGAAATAGCATTTAAACCTTGTAGATAGGTCATAGTGACAATTTGTACCATACCATCTGCATGACTTTTCATTTAACTTACAACAATAAATAAATAATAAAATCGCAGCTGGATTACAACAGGATATGATTTTCACCTATTGTAGCTAAGGAAGTGGATGACCTTTGGTCATAAATTTTGAATTGCTGGGGAAAATAATACCCACATGATGAATGGTATTACAAACCGTCAGTAATATAGTAATTTTTCAAATCTATGGAAAGTAAAAGTTCATTTTTTTATTTAATGTGTCTATCTCTACAAGCTGATTTTCTTCTATAAATACTTTATGCCTTTATGATTCTCAAAATGGGAATACACCAATAAAAAGGACGACCGCGATAAAAATATTTGCCGATTCACCCCAAACCATTCCAGCCTTTAATCAACAAATATATATTTAAATAGCGAATATTTCGCAAAGACTGCATTAAAAAATATCATCTTTAGTATTACACACTAAATAACCATTATTCTAGGTTTTATTTATACTTGAAAGGAATTTATGTATTCATACTTAAAATTGTCTTCAATTTATGTGGGACTTTTTGAAATTGTGTGAAATTTTTGAAAATGTGCGAAATTTTAAAAATTAAAATAATAAGTAGCCCAACTGTTACAGTTGCTAGTGTAATAACTGCTGCTCCAAAAGTCCCGGGTTCAAACCCAAGTAGTATTAACTTAGATAGTCAAAGTCAACTTTTTAAAATTAATAAAAAGTCGTATTAATATAATAACTTTCTTTCATATATTAAAATGTCTGAATGTTGCGTACATATTAAAAACCATTTTGATTGGTCTCAAAACAAACACAGAAAAACAAGAAAAGTAAGAAAAAAGTATAAATTCTTTAATAAATTCACTTTCAGTTATGAAAAAAAAAAGAGAGAACCGTCGCCTGGTAGAAAACCGAAATTTTCAATGAAAGCTGTGCAATTTGTAGCAGAAAATTACTCATTATGCCTTTTAGATGATACTCGCATTCTTGTGATAATAATTGATAAAATAAAGTGTCATAACAAATATATGAAAAAGCTAAATAACATTTTTTGCAAATTAATATGATCTCAAGCTGGCATGTGTTCCAAAATGAAATTCAACAAAAATACTTGTAAACTCGTAAGCGTACCATTTACATGAGTTTAGTCCAAAGACTCAGACTGCACAGGCAGGTATACTGACATTTAGAAAAATACCTTTTCGGCGTTACTGAACAATCTGCCACATCTGACAATAACGGCACACCGTTTGCGCATTTTCAAGTACACCTTAATGTTAATTAGTTTAATTATATGAAGAACCCACGATGATACTTTAATTTACCATCACTCATCAGAATGTGTTCATCCTAATACCCTCTAACCGGTTTACTGAGTAAAATCATACAAAAAATCTGTAACTAACGCGCACCGCCCCGTACCCCGGTCTAATATAAAAAACGCCAAAAGTACTGTTAAATAAAATAATTATAGCTCGTGGTTCAAAAATGTTTTGGTATTTTCGATTTATTATTTGGAAGTATTGCCAGTAAACACAGACTTGAGCTAACAAATTAACATTTTTAAGATTCTTCAAAAAAATTACCCGAATTACCAAATATAAACGGACAATATATTCTTCAAAAGAACCCCAATATATATTTATTTTATCGGTGGTGATTGTTTCGAATTATGACAAAATACAACCCTGACATTCTGTTTCAGCGCTGCTGCCGCACGGCGCTGCTAATAAATATGCAAAGTAGGTTGTGTCTGCGCGCCCCCCGTGTGTTTGTACTTCATCCGCGAGATCCCAGCGAATAATAAATAAGGCCCGAACATGAGCTGGAAACGTACAACGCTGGAGACAATAAAGCATTCCGGACATTGCAGCATCGGACGACGTTAAACATGACATAAGACGGGAAGGCGCCTTTCGATATCTTCGTGTCTCATCTTATCGCGTCCCGCAACATCTTATCACGTTGCGTCGCAACTCAACCCTCGCGCCGCATAAATAATACCGGATCGACATCTCTAGGTGTTTTTGTTGTATATTTCAATATTGTATAATACCCACAAATTAACATTGAAGATATAAAAGCAAAGAATTTCTTCTACTATCTATAAATCTTCAATAAAACTATAGTTCGACATTTTTAAATCACATTTGTATTTGGAAGAATGTGGCTCAATATTTTCAAAATGTGTATATTTTTAGGTCATTTTGATCTTGCTTTAATTGTTTGTTAATTTTTTAAATTAAATTGTTTGTTTAATTTTACTTTCGATTTTCGTTTAATGTGTAATTTTTTATTTATTTTCTTTATTTTCCAACTTTATTTATTGTAGAAATAATTAATTTGGTGTGTTTTTTGTTCGTTTCGATGTTAATTTTGTTCTTTTCTTGTTAACTATTTATAGTTTTTCAATTGCTTTGCATGGTTTTTATATGTTATTTAATTTGTTTTTTAGTTTATTTTGCTCTTATTTTTCCCGTTGGTTTTTGAAATTATTTTTCATTTAATTCGTTTGTTTTTATATAATTCGTTACTTTTATTTTGGTTTATTTTGTTTTTCTTTTACATTTATATTTTTCATAATGTGATCAATCAACCCAATTTATATATTTATTCAATCTTATCAACTAAAAATAAATTGTTTAATTTACATTTAATCAAAATATTATTTTATCTTCACAAATGTCAAACTGCAAGGTATGTGTACTTTTCACCAGATTACAATTATATCATTGTAAACTTCATTTAACAAAGAACCATTTCTGATTATTTTATGCAAATTTGATTAAATTTGGTTTGCATTTAATTATGAGTGGTAGCATCACAAAGCAAAGTCTGTACAAAATTTAGTTATTAAATCAAATTGATGGAGTTTTGTGGAAAAATTCCACATTATATTTAGCAAGAACCGTAGACCAAAATTACATATCATTCAACTTTAAATGTATACACGTTACGATTCATATAAAAACATATTTCCGCAAATGCAAATTTTCGTGTTTGGTGCTGTGCGGCCGGGCACGCCGCTGCGACGGACTTCGAGGAAACGAGCAGCGGGCGTGTAATCAGTAATTTGCTTACACCGGGTGTAATTAGGAGTTTCGTGGATGAGAGTCGAATGGAAATAATGACGGATAATGGCCCGGGATGTGCTCTGAACGTCCTTCACGATCGACGGCGCGGAGCGAACGCCCGAAAATCTGTGGTGGCCCTGACTGCTCTTGCTATTTACTGATGGATCCGGACGAAGCGAACCGAAAAACGGTGACACCATTATAAATTGGAGTGGCAGTTGGCTATTTCTAAAGCAAACAGTCCGAAAAATCTATTCAACTTGTTCAACTTTTAAATTAATTCTTTACAGATAAATGAAATCAATTATTACACACGAGAGAGTTGCAATCAAATTTGTTATTAAGTAGAAATGCTAATAACAAAGACATTTAAACCATTATGTTTTCTAAAATTAATCATATTCCAATTTCTGTTTACATTTTATTTCATTAGGACTCACCAGTTTGTATGAGAGCTGTTGTTCATGCTTCAAATGCCCGATCAAAAAATCTGCAACAACATAGAAAAAAGGCAATTAACATAGTGGTCGAGTTCTGTGCGTCTTTTCTGGCACAATAAAAATTTTATGTGCGGAGAAAACTCGTCGACCTTAAAGATCAAAAAACGTAAATTAAGATGTTTGCGCTTTTTGTGTTTGTATGTGTGTATAATTTCTGTGCATCAAACAGGAAGCCGAAGAATGTCCACAATAACAAATCAGATTAAAGCCGTCCATAACATAATTCATTCTAGTTAATTAATTAATTAAATTTGATTTATTTTTACGACCATACTCAAAACAGCAGAAAAAGTGTTTGTGATTAGATCATATATACTTAAGCTGAGTGTTTGCTTCTTCTAATTTATAGTTATGACATTGAATAATTTATAATATAAAGCAAAACCATTATAAACACAATCTGTACTTTAAATTTATCAAGTAGTTTCAGATTATGTTGAATAAAACGAGTATATTCAAACGCCTAAGCATGTATTGTTATAGTAATTGATTAAAAAAGTGTTTCTTATAGATCAAGTTCCATCACATTGTGTGGCTTTTGACCCACATACAAGGATATGTATTGTGCTATGCCGGTACCGGAGTAATGGATTGCACAACAATCTAGACAAAGTTTCTAACCTTTAGCCGCGGCCGCCGTAATTTTTTAACGATCCTCTTCTCCGAGAGCACTCCGGTTATGTATGTGTGCAAACACACAGTCTTAAATTATCCGGGCATTTCCTTGTTGCCCCGTGATATTTTTCGACCGAGATAACATGGGTCAGTGTTCACACACATACACAGACACATACAAAGATATGCATGGACAGATACATACACGAGCAAGCAGGAGGGGAATAGGTCATTGAATACCATATGGTCGACCAGTTTCCTAATATGCACACCATGCAAATATCCATTCGCGACACTCACACATAATGCTCTATGTTTGAAGCGGGTAGAAGGGTGATGGAGGAGAAGAACACACGGCGTTCCGGTTTGCTGATTTGTAGAAGCAATCTTTCCATTCGATGTACAAGTAGCTCCATTCAAAATTTTTCACTTAAGAGAAGAATGCTTCAGGAAATTGATTTTATTGATTATATATTATAAATCAGGAAATATAATACACACTACATTTACTCATTTTCTAATACACACTTACAATTTAATTTCATATACAAACATTCTCATAAATTGGATAAAAGAAAATTCCAGCATTTAGTCATCATTTCAGATCAATTTTTCAAAACACGAACATAAATCTTCACTGTTATATGTTCCAAAAGACCTATTAAAATAAACTTTTTTTAAATTGCAACTTATTTGATTGATGGACATACTTTTACTTAACTAGGATTTTTATAAAGCAGATGTGTCTACTTTTTACGAATGAGTTATCTTTGTGAAACTTTGTTTTGTTTTATGGGTATTGAATATTCCATCATTGTTAAAGTTTTTAAGGAGAATTCAGGGGACTGTAAAAATATGCTTTGCAAAAGTTATAGAGCTATAAAGTTTAAACTAGCAGTTTTATGTTGTAAATTTATATTCTACTCTGTATGCTTCAACACAGAGGCAATAGGCCGAATTAAATTAATACCAAAATAATGTTTCCAAAATATCAATAATTTAAATATCACTTTACCAATTATATAATAGGCAAAAATTGTAATAAATACAACAGGGTGCACTAAAAAGATCAAATACAATGTAGTACACGACGAAATATAGTCAAACTAAGAATCGCGTATTCTATGTTTGATCACATGCTTAATAGAATGATAACATACGCCGTTATTTGGGCATACTCAGCCATACTCATCTCTCATCGTGTTGTCTATATTCTATTTTTCTCGATCATTTTTAATTTAATATGTTCATAAAATACATATTATTTTTTTTGAAAATTAGTATTTGCAGAACATAACTAAATATAAAAAAGTAAGAATATTTTTGATAAAGTTTTCAAAACAATTTCAAAACTGCTTTAAAATGGACGGTTGCAGTAAAATATAATGGCATAGAAATTAAAGAATTTCATTTGCATTGTCATTTGATTAAAATACAATACACAAGAGGCATACAATTTTAATAAAATAAATGTACGTTTTTTCAAGACAACAATAGTGTAAATGCAAACTTTCCAAGAGAATTTATAACAAATATTAAATCTATACTGTTTAGATGGTTTCATATTTTACACAATGCCCTAGTTTAGTAGTGTCATCATGAACGTCAATGGCAAAAACGCAAACAATAATCATATTAATTGTCATTTATCAATTCCCTAGTATAAGCCTATCCAAGCCAAAAATATTGCATTTAAATTAGAGTGAAATAATACACAAAAGGTCAATTTTTTGGCAAAAATTTCACATAAAAATAATGTTCTTATGGAATATGAGTTTGAGCTACATAAAAATAATTCACCCTGGTATAAAATCAACATCGTGGGTATTACAGGTGATTAATATACGAGTTATATCCAGAAAAGAAGTTCCGTTTAATAATGAACAGAGGGCAAGTAGAGTGTAAAGGATTTTTATTTAATACCAAATCGTGATATTGTTGTGTTTAAAATTAAAAATTCTTTATAAGGCGATCTTGCCATGACCGCCATGTAAAGGTTTTTTTTATTTAATACGACATCAAGATATTATTGTATTTATTAAGGAGTAAAAAAACATTAATGAATTATTAAACTACCAGAGATACAGAAAAACTATTTGGTGCAAAACATTAACGCCTGAGTTGTCAACCATGTGGTATCTTGTTTTTTTGAGGTTATCTTCGTTATTGACCACCAAGATAACAGATTCGTGCTTGTATAAGTAGCCTTCTGTAACTTGTATTTGAATATATTATTCTGCACGACCATTGGCAAATGTAATAATTCTGAAATCATTTACAATAATAGAAAGTAAAAATTCTCACTCATAAGATAGAATATAAATTGATTCTGAAACACTTGCTTCTTATGTGTTTTGCACATATTTTTATTCTATAACAAATGATGTGAATGAATATTTCCATAATAATTCACCACGACATACATAGATTGGTATGAATTCCTATCCAAACTGTTAGTGTTAGATGTAAGCTGTTTTAAGCAAGTTTTAAATTAAATAAATAAATATTGCATTTATTGATGTGAGAAAATACTGTCTGTTACTCGGTTAGAATGAAAATTCTATCCAGTCGTATCGAATTTTCATTCTAATCTTGTTAAAAAACCTACTATTCTCTTTTACTGTTGTAAGTAGCGTCTTATGGCATTGATTCTATGGTTGCAAGTGAAATTTACCAGTTGCTAATGACGACAAAAAGTAAGGAAGTTATTTAAAAGGAGAAAAATATAATATAACGATCAATTCCAAACCACACTATTGTTGATAAAATTATCAGAAAATTTAAAGCAACTGGTACTGTACGTGCAAATGTAATAAAAAGGCCCTACAGAATGTAAGATATCAAGAAAATGCAAAAGCTGTCAACGTATTAATCTCAGTGTATATTCAATTGATACACACCATTCTACAGCACAAAAATTTTTAAAACTGCAAAAGTATCGTAAAAATTTAACATCTAAACGATTTTTTAAAATATTGTCCAAAGAAATAACATCAGCTCCCAGTAAACACAGAACATAACATTTACGTTTCAATACATCAATTTTACGTTAAAAAATTTATGTAAAAATATTACGTAAATAATATGTAATAAAAACGAAAATTATATTTTTTAAAGTAAATTATACGCAAATTAGTTTACGTTACATAAACGTTGCAAAATTTATAATAAAAAGACATAATGTCAATGTTATTACTGTCACAGACAGCATTTCTAGTAATTATGTGTATAATTTATTTTTAATTTTTTAATTTTTTTTATAATAATATTTATTTCACAAAAAACAAAATATTACATAAGACATACATAATACAGATCACATGAAATAAGTCAAGAAAACACAATTTAGAATAAAAAATACAAAATACATAGTTGTAGGCGTTTTACAAAAATTAATAAATTCATCATTCGTGTAAGGTTCACACAACATAATACATTTATATATTGTACCTTTGAAATATTTAAAGGCAATAATTTCTTTTTGGTGGCTTGACAAACAATTATAAAATTTAATGAAAACATATATTGATGTCTTTATTTCTTGTCCATATTTGGGGTACAAATAAATATTGGACCTTTTACCATGACTACTCTTTTATTGATATAACACAAAACTAATTTTATTTTTAAAATGAAATAGAAATAGTTCCTAAATATACAAACCTACGACTGTTAAAATATTGTTTGATTTAAATATATTTCGACAAGAATTTATGTACGGAATATTGAATATGGTTTGTATTGCAAGTTTGTGTTCTACAAATCGTTTATATAAATGTGAACTACCTCCCCATATTGTGATACCAAACTTAAGTAACGGCGAAAATGATGAGTAGTACACCATTTACAACGTCTCAAATTTCTTATTGTTAAATTTAACAAATATCATTTATGTCGCGCCTTAAATTTATTATTTTATAATAAATTTAAAAATAAGTAAATAATAAATCAACAGGTTTGAATTAAAATGAATTAAACGTAAATAATAGTAAAATTTCAATCTTTTTTTAATACAAATTTTGCATAAAATTTACGTTTTGTTTCATGAAACGCTTAATATTTTTAGTTTACATTTCAAAACTTAAATATGACGTAACAATGTTACGTGGGCTATGGCTATAAATGAGGTTGCACCGGAAAATGAAGAAGCTTGGTTTCGAATGGATAAATATTTTACACATAACAGTTGTATTCACAAATATTTAAATCAAACCTTTAATAGTTAAGTTATTGGTAAAGGGTAAAAAATGTTTAGCCTGTTCGTAGTTCTGACGTTTCTCCTAATGAATTCTTTCTATGGCCAAATTTAAAATCAAAGAGTTATATTGAAATCGTTTTGAGTAAAATATTAAAACTACAAACTAAACTAATGTTCAAGATCACTGCACAAGAATTTTGCCTTATGAGTTAGTTAGACTTCAATTTATTAGGAATCATTTTAATTTTAGAATAAACTCGCCGAGTTTTTTTATAAACAAAATGCATAGTTTCAAACAACAAAAAAAAAGTTTTAAATGAAAAAGAATTTCCCGTTTTTGGCAAAGCAAAACTAGAATCAGATAATCAGTATAAGATTAAAAAAGTGGCCTTTTGAAACATTATTAAAATAATAACCACATTTTTGATCGATCATCAAGTTTTGAAAATAATTGCCAATTTTTGGAAAAAATCCGGCAAATCCATTAATATTAATAATATTTGCTTCTAGTTATTTAGCAGATTATTATTGTCATTTTTTAAAAGATTTTCATTATGTAACACAATTCAACTTATTTTTACAAGAAACATCATTTTCTCAATAATTAGTAAAGCGAATATTTGAACATTAAGAATTAATTTAGCATGAAAATCCCTAGGGCGCATAAACCAATTCTACACACTACATATGTTATGTGCATGTCAAATTTTGCTTATGTAGAAATTATTTCCGATTATTAATATGGCAAATAGTGGCGTACACTTTCAAAACAATTTCTTAAACTTTTTGGTAACATCTTTTAATATTTACAACATTTTTTATATTGCTTCAATATGAAGCAATAAAGATACATACAGTGTGTACATAGTTTAAAATGAAAATATCAAAATAAACGTTAAAAAACTCAACTGCTCTAAACCATTTCCATAAAATGTATGCAGATCTAAAGAACTTGATATAAATATCGTTTTTAGAAGATTTCAAAGTAAATAAAAATTTTAAAAAGTTTTCCTTCTACACGTAGTGCACAAATCAATCTTTCTGGTTATACAGTGGTTTTAGACGGTTCCTTGACGTACAGCCTAACAATTTTCTTAAATTGCTCAGTCGATTTTTTTTAAATATGTTTTACGTTTTATCAATTTATAATAATCAAAATAATGAGAAGTTATATTAACCTTGAATTAATTAATTTTCGTAACCGTTTTATAAACCTCGAAAATTTCTATGAAATCATTCTTTGTCTATTTTTTTAAATAATTTATATTATTTCTTTGTTGACATCAACAATAATTGTTATCACATTAAAACCATTTAAAACGTGCAACGGCGAAACAGCGATATTATGTCATAGTCGTTAGACCTTAGCAATATTAAAAATCGATTGCGTGTCAAATAATTGCTCTAATCTCTTTCAGAAATTAGCAACGCCTTGTTATTTTCCGATCGAGATGAGATATAAGCCATGTTGTTGACAGATTTAAATGTTTCCTGTGCCATGTTAAAAAGTACTAACCGTTGAGAAAATTATTTAGCACGTTCATTCATTTATCCGCAATTAGCCCTAACGAGCCTGAAAATGTATAATGTTTAAGTCCCCTACCACAAAATCCATTTAAGGCAAACTTATTCAAAACATATTTACACTCTTGACCTTATAATCTACGGAACGCATCTTCAATACCCTCCAGTAATTGATTGTAATTGTGGAATTTGCAAATATTTTAATGCATAGCATTCGCGTTGTGTTTGATGATATTTTTGTTTGTAAATGCCGTTCGGTCATTACGGGGACACCGTTATGCCATTTTCTTTGCGTCGCAGGGGGAAAAAAGCCCAGCATTATTAGCCGCTCACCTATCTGAACTTGCACCTCTATAAATGCAAATGTAACTAATAACCATATTTCACCGACTCCATCTACGGACAAAATTTCAAAAATAATTTTTTCGCGCGTGTGGTACCGCTAAGATGACTTCCTCATTGCTGAAAACTGTAATGTGATTGATTAATTCAAATCATGAATGGATCGGATTTGAACTTCGACCTCGGCAATCCGGACAGAAATTTATAAGACTCGTTTACAAATTAATTGTTTTATTTGAATTATTTATTGCCGATCAATTCAAATAAATGGTCACTGCAGAAGATTTATTTTTGCTTTGAATTCTACTTTTAAAAATAAATTAATCAATTTTCACTTCTTTTCGACACATCATTTTTATGTTAAAATTACCTGGCCAAAACAAAGTACTTTGTATATGTACGATCACGTGTATGATTTGTAAGCAGCGCACATGATTACATTTCATTTCACCTTTAATTTCGATCATCAACTTCGACAACATCTGATACTTGGGATATAAATAACATTTTCTTCTAAAAATTACCTGAAAAGCTTTAATTCGTTTTAATGTAAATAATAAAATGCTCCCATCTAAATATAAATTATCTTATTTTCTTACATATCTAGGATGGATACTTACTATATATATATATTGTACGTGTTCAAAATTTACTATAACAATCACTGGAGAACTGTATTACATTTGCCTATGCAACAAAATCTTTAATATTTGAATTATAATTTGTTATTGTTTTTTCTTAATATAAATATTATTGATTAATTAGATATATTATTATTAAATCAAGAATTGACTAACATTTGATAACTAAACATTTTTCAATAATATGCACTTGAACATACTAATTTTCATGTTATATTTAGGACAGCAGTTGTTATTATCCAGATGAAAGTTCTTCTAGATTTATTTTCATGGAAAGAATAGTAGTGAATGCTAACATACTTATTTTAATATCTACTTTTATAGTATATTATACACTTATTAGTGAACTAACGCTTTATGATGATGAGGGTGAATAAAATCTTCCTCTCATTATAATTAAATACTTAAATGAAATGCTTAAAACATTTTATTGTTTATAATAATGGGTAGAAAATATAGGCATTAAAAGAAACCGTAACTAAGTTTCAAAAAAATCATCTATTAAAACTAATTTTGAAATTACATGCATTGGCTTATGCTTTACGATTTCATACTCTCATAAATCTTACCATAATTATTGTTCGATGTAAGTAAATATTTACTTAAAAATTATGTAATAATTTACTTAATTTAGTTTTAATATATTTTAATATAATAAATTTCAAAATGTGGATTATAAATGCCACAAAATAATTTAAAAATGTGCAAATTCTTTGCTAATAATAATATCTTTCATGATTAATAAAGAGCTGGGCGGGTAGGTGGGCCACTATGGTATTAACTACTAGTTCAGATTATTTATATTTGTAACCTGCATACCCGCCCAAATTTTATTAATCAAGAAATTGAATATTAAACCGTTTCTTTTTGTGGTTATATTGTAGAAACATCATAGGAAAGTTTAATGTCCAATTTCTTGATTAATAAATACGTGGGCGGGTGGGTATGGTATTATGGTATTAAATACTGGTCTAGATTATTTACTTTTGTTACCCGCCCACCCACCCAGCTATTTATTAATTAAGAAATTAAATATTAATCGTATCTTTTGTGATTAAATTTGTAGAAACATCTTAGGTAGGTTTAATGTTTTAATTCTTGACAAATATATTGCTGGGCGCGCGGTAGGATCATTATGATATTGATCCAGATTATTTATTTTTGTAATCCATCCACCCACCCATCTACATACTAATCAAGAAATTCGATAATAAATCGTTCCATTTATAAAATTCGTAAGTGATGGTTTTATGTAAGAACATTTTTTAATAAACTAGGATAAAGTACAAAAAAAGCTCGGAGAAAAATATTTCCACAAGGGATGTCGAAAACAAAAAATACATGAACCTTCTGCATTTTCATTCATTCATTTTTAGAAATTTTGATTTTCAAGTTTTTTATTTTATACCATTTATGTGTATCTACACGGATGTGAAACCTGATAGGAAAATAGTAGTCAAACAAGGTTCAAAATAAAGAACAACAGTCATAAATAAGTAGAATCATAAAGGATAAAAGAGAGAAAGCCCTATTAAAGCTCTTTGCGACGCTTATATAGACTTTTTTTACTGTTTGAAGAAACATTATAAGAAGAGTATTTGAACAAAAACAATGGTTTAAGAATAATTCTTTTTTATTTATTTAATACAATAAATATATAAAAAATAGCAAATCCGTCTAAGTAAGATGATAAGAAATTACATTCCATATTGACATATACCAAACCAAGTTGAGTATTACAATTAGTACTATCAGTAATCAAATACTGAAAGTTTAAAGTTTTTTAAACAATGTTCTACAGTAGATAAAAATCTTTGTATTTTCATATATTTTTTTTAATTTTTAATAATTTTTAATCTTTAAAATCTATGTATTATATTACTATATATCAATATGCAAAGATGCAAAATAATTTGTTTTAAAGTAATTTTCGTCGTTGTAAGACGAACTTGCACAAATTCGTTTGTTTTCAATATTAATGCTAATCACATTATATTATGCAGTTAGTGAATCTTACTAAAGTTTATATAAAAACATATATTTTCAAAATTAAAATTTTGTTGCCCCTTTGATCCTATCTAAATAAAGCACTTTTTTGACATTATAATTTCAAATTTGAAATTATAATTCAAATTTTTTAAATTCCTTCTTATTCTTAAAATATCTGTTTTTTTAACTTTTGGTTATTGCTATTGCTATTGTTTGTTAAAATATATTTAAAAAAATTTCAATATATGTGATTTACTCAAAAACTTTGATCGATTTACCGTTCGAGTAAATATATGTAATCTATTAGTTAATTTAGCTTTAGTTAACTTAATTATCAACATAAACATTTAATAATATCACTAAATCAAAGTTATAACATGTTATTATCATTTATAATGCATAATTATGCAAATTATTATGCAAAACCTATTAATATAATATTGTACCAACGAACGGTACATACAATAAAACATAATTCTTTAATAATTAATAATTAAATAATCAGCTTTATTCATATTTCATAAATATTTGTTTATAGAATTGCACATCCACAAATGCAAATAAATATAAAAAGAATACATTTGCGGTTCCATTTATGGAAGAAATTAATAGAAATAAAAAAATAAATGTGTGGGATATAGTCAAGACGACGGTATCGGCGACTTCCTTATTACTTAAAAACTAAGATGTGATTGATTAATTGAAATCAAGAAAGGATTAAATTTAAACTCTGATTTAAACATAAATGTATACGCTTGTTTTGAGTTTAATAATAACAATAATAATAATAATAATAATAATAATAATAAACTTTATTGTTTTAGACCGCATAGACGGTATATAAACGTCACATACAGATAATAATAACTATAATACTAGTACATGGGTGCTATACATTTTTACATTATATAGTAAAACTTAGTCTATAATGTGTTACAAAGTGAGCACTGCTACACTACTTATTTGTTAATTTTGTTTTGTTTTATTTTGTTATTTATGTATTGTTTATAAGTACGTATATTTGTAAATTAATCTGTAATATTCTTAGTTTAAAGAACATCATTTATATTATTATTTATTATATTTGCCACATCTTCACGCACTGATTTAAAGTTGTGAATAATCTCCGACGAATCTACCAGAAGAGCATTTGTGAAATCGGAAATTGCTTAAACTAAGCATCAAAATAGACAAAATTGTTTAAAATAAGCATTAAATATGCATGAAAATTAAAAGAAAACAATAAAAAATCCTTAAAATATGCACTAAATATGCATAAAAACTAACATATAACAAAATAAGCCAAAATAAGAAGGAGCCATTTGCTTTATTTTCTTATGCGTGGAGATACATTCAAAATTGATATGCATATAATATTGGTAAAAATTTGAACGCATATAAATTCGAGCTTTATTCATCAGCTATTCATTCATTTATTTTCACGCGAAAGACTTTATTTGTTATAAAGGTTTCAGCCCATTTGTATTTTTTATTTGTGTAAGAAAATACTGGATCAAGACAATCGAAAACCAATTAAATATCAAAGAATAAATCAAATAGTTTGTGGTTTTTATTGATTTCGTCATATAATATTCGAACAAAAGCCGCAATAGCTGATTCTGTTGATCGATTTTTCCTGAAGCCATGTTGTGCGTCACTTAATTTATTTCTTTTTAATAGGTACTACTAATATTTGTGTAAATACTGCCTTTTCTATTATTTTCGGAAACACGCTTAACAGTCAGATAGGTCTATAATTTTGTTTATCGGGAAATTCTCAGAGTTCCATGGAATATTTTATAATTACCACTAGGCGCCCTATAGATACGAAGTATACATGTTTTTTATTAAGTTGAATAGCACTGCATCTAAACTGTTTATCTTTGCTATAATTCTCTATAAATTTTAATGATTTATAAT